>CACRXK020002225.1:1563-45300 GCA_902702795.2 Paramuricea clavata
CCCCCCCCCCCCCCAGTGAAAATTCCTTAAAAAAGGCACTGACCCCACCCTAGGGTATAATGAATGTACATGCCATCTTCTAACTGGTTGGGCACCTTGCCCCTTTTGTGATGGAAAATCTATTCCCTACCTTTATCCCCTGGGACAAAAAAATTCAAATCAACTCTCCACCCTGAAAATGTGCAGATGGTAACAGCAAGAATTGAAGCAAGCAAGCTTTACTGGAGTATATACTATTATTAGGAAGCATCAATTCGCACATGCTAATTTGCCAGTCATGATTTTAAACGTAATATTTCTTATCTCGAATAGAATTTTTAAGGTCTTGTTTACATTTTACTGGAAGCAAACTAAGATGCATATCCAATATTTGGGTCATATCACTCATATGTCAGTTTTGCAGCTTGCCCGCTTCAACAACATTTGGCTGCAAGAAAAACGTAAACAAGGAAAGAGCATATAACACTTTATCTGTGTTAAAATATCAATGAATAAATATTCCAAACATTGGCACTTTATAATATAAGTGACATTCAACAATAGATCAATAACATATACAGTATATGCAAAAACATTTCTTTGAATCACTGTATAAAATATTCCTCATAAACTCGCTCCAATCGTCGCACAGCAGAGTCTTTGGAAGGGTAAAACCAAGTTTAACATCCCCAGTTCAAAACACTTTCCGTGTCCTCTTAGGCAAGCCTGTCCAACATATGTCGTAATACTATTATATTTTGTCTGTTAATTTTGTTTAGCGAACGATCGATATTTACCAAATCCAGTTGGGAGAACAGCAACTACATAGTTCCCATGTAACAAAAGCTGAAGAATCTGATTTCGAGTACGTCGGTAGCAAAAAGAAGGAAAATTTTCAAAGACTAAACGCATTTTTAAGCCGCTCTAAGCACTTAAATTTTGTGGACACTCTTAGGTTGGCGCGCATCTTGGATTATCTAATTCATTATTATTATAATTTATTACACCCAGTATATCTGGGTGTTGAAAGTCATGTGACCGGTCGGTGCCAGGGCCTTTTCCCGCCTTCCCAATGACAAAAAGGGAAAAGCCCTGGGAACGAGGTTGCGAAAATGACGTTTCTCGCAAAATGTGTGTTTTCTATGGCAAATAACCTGGAGAATGGGCCTATTATTGATGGAATATTACTTGAAATTTGCAGTACACGCGTTTGTTGTCCAGGACAAAGTATTAATATTTGGTTTTTGAGTGATATTGTGCGCCAACGATCATCGTCAAATTTCAGTATGTGAGGTATTTTGCTAAAATTTTCTCATATATACAAGTTGTGACAATGAAATGTGATTAGGGCAGAAGATATGCTTTTCTTTCTAGTTTTTGTTGATAGAATGTAAACCCGCCTAAAAATGAAAAAAGTACTGAATTTTGGCAAATTTCATGTGCAAGTGTGATTTATACGAAAAAGGCGACTAAAAAATGAGCATCGGAATAAATATTTTGCCCTGTATTTTGCTATAATAGTTTTAAAATATTATTTTTAGGTTTTCGAAATATTTAAAAACAGGTAAACATAGCAATCAGATTTTTCTATGACCCTCATTTCGAAGCGTAAACTTTGTATTATTTTTGAACACAATTTTCCCTAGTTCAAAATTCTGTGAACACAAATTTCAAATTAAGCATTTTTAAGTCGGTATTAAATTTCTTGACTTTGTAAAAAATGAAGTTTTAGTATTTTTGGTTCGAATTTCACATTTATTGAAGCTATAAGACGACATTTTAGAAGGAAATTTTTTGCTCTGTTTTGTTTTGCACTGAAATAATCGATATTAATAGTTTACATTGTAAAATATATGGCAATAGAGGAAATCAAAGTATTACTGCAACATTTTTTTCTCAGTAAATCCAATTTTTATGGTGTTTGTGGGCCTAAACAACCGCTGAAAAATTGTCTTTCGAAGGCTTCGTTCATGTTGTTTATGTCTTTTAAATCAACCAAGTGAAAGCACGCATACTTCTTCTCCCGCTAAAAACCCGAGCATTTTTCGCGCATGCTCAGTCAATTTTCCCACCTGTTACACTGGATAACCTCAATTTTTGTGTCACGCGTTCCACGCGCCACGCAAAATTTTCCAGCCAGTGCCGTCGCTGAAATTTTATGGCAAAAGATAGGGAAAACGCGGTTCGAAAGGTGAAAATCGCATTTTTCAAACTCATGGAAATTTTGCTCAATAAATTATTGTAGAATAATAACGGTAAGCGGTCACTTTTATTGATTTCCTTTTATTAAAGTGTCAACATAACATTTCATTTTGCAAAATTTTGTTTTTTCCCTATCTACCCCTTATTAAAATCGTGAAATGCACTGGCTAGGAGCAGAGGGGACTTTCGTCGACGCTGCATAAAAATAGTGCGGGCTCGTGAGCTTTTACTCGCAAATTTTTCTTTTCTATGTTTGCCTTTATACAATTTCTAAGGATGTTGAAGTTTTCAGTATTGTGATTCACTGGTTTTTGAAAGCATCGGGGTTTTTTTGTTGGAAGTTATAGGCCAACTCTTCAACAACCTTTGTTTTTAAAGCAAAGCAATTGAAAGGAAAACTTATATTTTCTAGCAAAGACGATGAGTGGCAATATTTATGTGGGTCTGTTTTGAGAAGGTGCTTCGAAGAACATGATATGATCGGACCTTGTATCTTAAAAGTGTACTTGGAACAGCCGAACAAAGTGGTAAACTTTGTTACCCGGTGTGTTGGGCATCATAATTCACAGAAATAGTACACAGCGGCGTTTAATCTGGCTATCAAATAATGTGAATACTTCGTCGATTTCTCCACCGCAATGTGACCTGTATACGTAGTTTAATGCGGCACGCGTCTTTGAAAGGGCTTTACTTGGCTTTAATCGACGTGTAAGGTATAACTTAGGTAAGTCAACATTTCTTTGTAATGCAAGCTACATTTTCGTATCTTTAATGTGTGAATATTTTTAATTTTGTAAAAAATTAAGCGCAATATATATGTTGTCGGAGAAAGTATCGAGTGCTTCATATTAACCCTCACATCTTGTATACAGATATTTGTATATTATTCAAAATCTACCCTTTAGTCACCAGTTTTTTTACTCTTTTATATTAAAGTATAAGTAGCGATTATCTAGTCGACGAAAATTAGGCAAAGGGGCAGTCTTTGCAGAGCAAAACTACAAATATATAAAGCAGCTACAGTATTATGCCATACTTCAATTACTGTAGTCCTGCCTGGAATTTTTGTAAGGGAAGTGATAAGAATAAACTAGAGCGAACTAATGAGAGAGGGCTAAGAGCAGTTCTTTGCGACTGGGACTCCTCTTATGCAGAGCTCTTAACGAAGGCTACTATGAACACATTATATAATACTCGGTTGCAGAATATAGCAATCTTCATGTATAAAATTAAACGTAAATTGTCACCAAACAATATTCTATATTTATTTGAAAGTACTCAGTCAATTTATAATCTTAGGAACTCTGAATTTCGTCGCACTAGATTTAATGGGGTCAAATACGGCAAACATTCTTTAAGATACTTCGGTCCATATTTATGGGACAAACGTTTCCAGAATTAATTTTAAGAACTCTACCTTCTATCCAAAGCTTTAAGAACAACATCAGGAAAGCAGATTTGACCGACTTAGTTGACACCAATTCGTATAAGAATTGTGTCATATGTAGCATTTAGTACTATAATATTTATAAATAATCAGATTATACATGCACATGAATAGGTAAATAGATCAATTAGGTAGACGTAATTGTTTGATATTGTTGTAAATAGGATAATTTTAAGTGTCCCCGACAAGTAAAAGCTTGATTCTTTTGCTATAAGACATAACACATTAATGAAGTTGTCAATCGATCAATCAATCAATCAATTAATTAAAGTAACGAAATACTACGCCACAACCTGAAAATAACGAAGTAAGCAGTGCATGCAGGTAAATGCACTCCAGAAAAAATTTACTTTGTTACATGTTGATTTCTCAAAAATAGTGCTCAAGTTTAGCAACGAAGTACATTCTCTTCGCTGCTTGACACCATGCACTGGATGTCTATACCCCAGGTGTCTGGAAACAACGGGAATCAATTCTACATGCCAAAATATCCGATTAGCGTGCTTTCACGTATATCCGGTATTCGACGCCACTTACTTAGCCAAGTATAAGCGTGAGCACGCATGCAGGGGAAATAAAACCCCGCATTTTGAAAAATTCAAAATAAATATTTCTCTTTTCGTTGGGTAAAATTTTCGTTATATATTCATTGAAATTATCATTACATATATTGCTTCAAGTAGTTTTTATTTGAAGCATTTAAGGAATTTTGTTTATGAAATTTGTTTAACTATTCTAACTTTTTTCTGGGTTTTTTTTTTGCATTCCTGTAAGTTAGGGACTGGTCATAAAGTAACTTCTAGGGTGGGCTGGAGGTAAATCACAAATTTTGCCAATAAGTTTGGTGACCCATCTTAGGATGTAGATAAAAATTTCAAAGCCCATCCAATCTTACCAAATTTATTTCATGACTCACCCACCCAATCTAAATTGGGAAAATACACTTTTATAATGAAAAAACCTTGCAGGTATGAACATATATCAATACAGTGCCGGCGTATATCTTTATTTTTGTATTTCTAAGCACTGATTACTATTAGCGTTACCTATACCCAGCCTCGAACCCAGGCGCTATGTGTTGTTCTATGGCTTGCCCCGCCTTTGCGTGGGCCGCGTGGATTAATTTGACCGAGTTCGTGGTGAGGCTTCCCGCCGAACTTTCCGTTTTTCTTCTTCACGTGCCGTCCCACGTGCGCTTAATGACGTAAACAAACCAAAGCGCCTGGATACGAGGCAGACCTATAGCCATTCAGCGACGAGGTTATATAATTAAGCCAATCAGCGATTAGCTTACATCAATTGTTTACATCGTGCTCGCACCTAAGCTGCGAACGGGCGTAGTTTGGCCTCGTAATTTGGCCTCGTAACCAAGAAATTTGGAAACCACCAATCAGAGCAAGAGTTCAGCACCGTCATCATCCATGTTGGCACAAATGACCTGGTACGTGATGAACCCAAGAAGGTAGCAGCCAACCTGGGAAACCTCATCAACAAAGTCAAGGTCCACACCGAGAAAAATTGCAGTTTCAGGTACAATCAAGCGGTATGATGATAAGCTAAACAATAAAAAAATTGAGCAATATAATAATTTAGTTCATGGTTTATGTTCTAAACATAAGATTACTTTTATTGGTAATAGTTGCATAGACTAACCTTTATTAAACAGATCAAAACTACATTTAAATCGTGAAGGTGATAAAGCCCTAGGAGGTGCTTTCTGCACCTACTTGAAGTCTGCTAGAATTGGAAACACCAACATGGCTTCAATTCGTAATGACAGCCATTTTTTTCCCCAAAGTCATGGGCACCAGAAAGACTGGACAATGTATCTGGCCCATGTAAAGCAAGTGATGAAACAGAAAGCAGATTAGATATAACAAGGGGCAATGTGAGCAGTGATTTTATGAGAACCCTTAGCTCAGTCAATCAATGAAGAAAAATTTGTTGCGGAACTGCTCAAACAGCACTGGGAACAAGTATATTTTTTGCTGAAGACCCAAATGATATGTGGGATATTTGGAAAAAAATATTCGTAGAAGTCCTAGATAAGCATGCACCACTTCAATGCAAAAAAAATCAGGTCTAAAAGAGTCCCTTGGATTACAAGTGATATAAAGAAACTTATTAATACAAGGGACAAATTAAAAAGAAAAGCCATTTCAACAAACCTAGAAAATGATTGGTTTGATTATAAAACGTCTAGAAACAAAGTGAACATAGAACTACGGAATGTCAAAAAAGATTACTATTCCTCAAAAATAGCTGGTCAAAAATTCAATCCTAAAAAAGCTTGGAAAAGTATAAACAACTTATTAGGTAGGCAAAACAAACCAACAGTGGTGAATGAGATTAATCTAGGGGGAAAAATTTTTACAACTCCCAAAGATATTGCAGAGGGCTTTAATGATTACTTTTCAAATATTGGACCTGATTTAGCTAGCAAAATTGATACTTCAAATTATAATTTTGAAACATATACTAAAGCTGCTGAATCAGAATTTGCAGCATTCCAGCCTGTTACTGTCAGTCAAGTCTGTCGTCTCTTGCATGGGCTTTCCAGGTATAAAGCCACTGGCATTGACAAAATTTCTGCTAAAACTATTAAAATAGCTGCACCAGCTATTTCAGACTCATTGACATTTATTTTCAATCAGGCAATAACTCTATCCTCCTTTCCTAATGAATGGAAAATGGCAAGAGTAATACCTTTGTATAAAAATGGCCAACGAAATATTCCAGGAATCTATAGATCAATATCAGTTTTACCTGCGATTAGCAAAATTATGGAGCGAATTGTGTATGATCAACTGTATAACTATTTAACAAAATTTGAACTCCTTTGCGATTCTCAATTCGGTTTTCGAAAATCTCATTTTACAGCAACTGCATTACTAGACTGTACCAATGATTGGTATATGAATCTAGACAGAAAAATGTTTAACCTAGTAGTTTTAATTGATCTAAAAAAAAGAATTTGATACTGTTGATCATCAAATTCTATTGAGGAAGTTAGAACTTTATGGAATAAAAGGAGAAGCTCTAACTTTGCTCAAATCTTATTTCACAAACAGAAACCAGAAGTGCCAAATTAAGAATTCCTTTTCTACAGAGCGATTGATTAAATTAAAGGAGCACACCTTTGGAATTCTATTCCAAAGGAAATTAGGGAAAGCAAAACTCTTTCATCCTTTAGAAATAAAATCGCTGCTCACAAAATTGACATAGTGTAAATTGATGTAACTGTAAATATTCTAATAACCTTCTTATCATGTAAATAATTTAATATTCTACCTTTTTAAACTTAAGTATTTTAATATCTCCATGTAACATTTTTTTATTTTTGCACACGCCCCCCGTGGAAATCAGCTTCGGTTGACGGCGTCAGCGTGTATAAATAAAGTTTCTATTATCTATCTTGATTTTATATTGAATGAGGCGGATTTAATTCGGCGAATCGCTTCTTGAAAAAAGATGCTTGTTTTCATCTCAAAAAGTCTTGTTTTCACCATTCTACTTGTGAAATTATTCCGAAGTTATCCATCAACATGGAAACTTATCCTCATCTGGTAAGTAGTCAAATACTACATATTTTATTATATACATTTATACAGTATAAAAACAATCATTGTGTAATTTTTTTTACAGTCAAACCTCTGGCTGCAGGCATTATATTGCCAATTAACAATATCACAAGAAACTAATGTGCTCAGGAGATACAGTATTGAATTAAATCCTGGTCCTGTATTTCTGTAACTCTGTTCAAAACAACAGTCCAACTAAGTTGTCACCAAATGTAGTGTTAGAGCAAAGGGAAAGATGTCATCAGTTAAAATTATACTTTAAGTCTTTATATACATTTTGGTTTTGCACATTTAGGGTTAATTAAACAAAATTGTTACAACCATTTTCAAATGCTAATAAAAAAATCCCCACCCTCCCTCCTCATTACATTGTTATTTTGCTTTCTAATATAAATGTTTTTGTTTAAAGATTAATACAAGAATAATGAATACATGTACTGATGTACTGGATATTGGCTGGATAATTTTGTCAGAACAACCCACTTGCAAGACAATCCTACCTAAATTCATATATAGTATGACTATGGAAAATAACTTAACAGCTACAATAATCATATATTATATGGATGGATCCGATCAATGCCAATGGCACACAATGTACAAAACTAAACTTGTGATACCTTCTACTCAAACAGATATTCTTCCACAACACAAATTGTTTTCGTGTGGATATGCTGAGTTAAACCGAACAGTGTGGTATATCATTAACTGTGCACAGGATTGGAATTGAATTATATACTTCACTCATGACCTTCAAAACATCTACTATTCAGTGGTCTTCAATATATGATTGACTCCTTTCCTCGATTAGTTTGTGTATGTTACTCAACAGTTAACATTGGCAAGTGTAAACAACAAGTGACAGATGAGAACTTTTGCTTCATATGATTACAATAAAGTTTTGAAAATTCAACGAGTATGGATTGACAAGTGACAGTTCACTAAATAGCCGGCTGTATAGACACTTCGAATATTGTTTGCATGAAATTTTTATTTCCTGACAGCATAATTATCCGTTACAAGCATAATCACATTATAAAATTAGTTAACTTTTCTCGGCGGGGGGTGGGGGTGGGGCAGTTGCCCCTGCTGCCCTCTGTGCAGTGTACCCTGCTGCCCTCTGTGCAGTGTACAGCCCTGCTCTGTTAGATTTGTAGTATGTTTAATTTGTATTATGTTGTATTCTCTGTGCAGTGTACAGCCCTGCTCTGTTAGATTTGTATTATGTTTAATTTGTATTATGTTGTATTTGGTATTATATTTATCATAATATGTGATGAAAATAGATATGGGTTTTTGTTTGGTGGCCCAACCGTGGACGTACAAAATAATTGGTGGACCATCGAAACTGCCCCAAGATTTTCCATGGCCCATCCCAAATCACTCCGGCCCACCCTAGCAGTTACTTTATGACCGGTCCCTTATGAATTCGGCTAGTATTATTAAGAGTCAAAGACAGCTATTAAACTTATTTTTAAAGTTTTATTAAGAGTCATATTTATTCCCGTTACTCTTTTTCTCCGTTCAGTTTACACTTCATTTTCGGCCTACTGTTCCTTGTCTTCCAATTAACTTTTAAACGAATTTAAACCTTTGCATTAAAACGGTCAAATTGTTGAATTGTACACAAAACGTTTGAGCTTCGGACTTATCTGACTGGAAAGTTTAGATAACATTAGAATGAAGTCCATTTTCGCTAGATATTTGCGAAACAAAGACCGGATCTTTCCATTGAGATAGATTTCGCGTTTGACCGTTCAGGCCATTAAATGAAAAGCGCCCTATAATACAGATTAATTCGATAATTGCTGTACACTGTTAATTTCGAGGAGTCAAATTGACTCCAAAAGTGGATCCTTTATTTACTCCATTTTTTGGAGTAAATTTTACTCCATAAGTAGAGTTGTTTTTACTCCTCAAAGAGTAAAAACAACTCTACTTAAGGAGTAAAATTTACACCAAAAATGGAGTAAATAAAAGAGTAAAATTTACTCCAAAAAAGAAGTCGTTCTGTACCTTTTTTATTTACTCCACTTTTGGAGTCAATTCGACTCCTTTGGACACAAAATGACTTCTATATATCGGAGTAAAGAAAAGTCTTTAACTAACTTTAGAAATCAATAAAGACATTTTTCGAGTCAAAATAATTTATTATCCCTACAAGTAAGGTATATTATAGCAGGAAATACAGTTTGCTGTAGCATTATACTCTTACGCCTATAATATTTTTTAATGAAGTTCTAAAATGAAATTTTGATTAGAATGATATCATGAATACATGTGGAATACAATTACAAGCCTGCCAGCATGAATTGAACCTGCAGCCCTGCAATTCTACCGCAGCCCTCTGACCTAAAGAGCCCTTTTGCCAAGAGGTAACCACAAGTTGCTGTATATATACCATGGTGGTGTCATTGGTAGTGTATTAAATAAACTTACTAAAACTGTCTTCGAAGGGCCTTCGCTCGAAACGTCGAGTTTCTGCTTATGTTTTAAGGTAGTAATATAACCACTCAGCACAGTTTTAAATAAACTGCCCAGGATGACACTAGTATTATATACATGAACTCTTGGTTACAGTAGAGCTTGATTGACTCTCAGGCAGTGGCGAAGCCAGCGTCATGTGAGTGGTCATGAAATATATACCCCAGAAACGACATTTGCAGCAATCTGAGCGTCAAATTTCAGAAAATAGCTTGATGTAATGACGGGAAAATATGTGGATATTTTGGCATATTTCAGACAACAATAATGAAGATCGACACAAAAATAGGAAATCTGTGGTCTGCAGTTCCTCTAATTATAGTCATACCGGCAATTGTGCATTTCTTTTCGATCAGAAAATATTACATGCATGTTCTATATTATCATAGTCTGTATAGACTACCTAATTTTTAATTGATTACTTTGATATGCTATCCCCTGGTAGTATTCCAACGTGAAGTCTGAAGAGTTTTCACATTTCCAGAACTAGATACAATTTTATCCAATATACTAACGGAACATAATGACAAATAGCTGCTAATACAGTCAGTATAAATCTAGAATATAGGTATAATATGCAGGACTTGGAAAATATAACGCATGAGCCTTGATCAATTTCCTTAATTCAAAATCAATCGCCCAATTATTACAATATTACATACAGAAATGAATTAAGCATTATCAGATGTTTGAGTAGAAGTTTTACTGTCAGTTTTATAGCCGAATTCTGCATTCATATCGATTATTGGCTATTGCCAATATTGGATCAGTTTTCGAACGCACGGGGAGTATGTACCAAATGGTAAATACAATTTAACAATATACAGGGTGTCTCAAAAAAAAACAAAATCATTGAAATAACGTATTGTTCGAATTTCAATGCCGTAACACAAAGGATTTTGACAGGGTGATTAATTTGTTTTAAAAAATTAAAATATCTTTGTAAAGTGAGCGTTTGTTTGCTCATGGGAATTTAAAAATGCTTCGTAAATTGTAATATGCGTAATATGCATTCGTGGGTTTAGTACTTTATGCCTGACATAACAAGTTTACGCTGAGTATTACCATTCATTATAGCAGTTATGTCAATCTTTTATGCACTCGTGGGATTAACTTAGTGCTAGGGCATTGAATATCGAACAATACGTCAATTTCAATGATTTTGGGTTTTTTTGAGACACCCTGTATATTGAAATTTCTTTGTTTGTTTCACAAACAAGTATATATCAAATATGTTGCTAAATCACAATCGCTAAAATGTTTGTGTTGCGTGTTGAAATGTATAAGCTTTGCAGCGCTATTTATAGAACTACATTGTTTACTACATTGACCTCGACATTGACATTGTATTTCATATAATATATAGCGTTCGATGCTTTATACCCCTATGCTCGGGTTGAAGGCTTAAATATTCAAGACAAAATACATGTAACAATAACTAAATACCAATAGGCAATAGCTTATTTAGCCTAAGTCTGACTGGCTAAGCCATTCTTTCTTTGAATACCACGACATTTGAAAACCTTCCCGATGATCGGGCATGTCGAAAGATCTGGCGTTTGTCTCTGCTAATAAACAATAACATTCTGCTCAGCAGAAAATGGTTTTTTCACCAATTCCCAAACCATATCCTTAGCTTCGAGTAAAGAAGAAGTCGACATGCTTGAATGACCTGAAGACGTGTTCATTAAGGCTGAAAGCTTCGAGCTAAGAGGCTGTGATCAGGTTGTGTTGCCCGTTTAGTCATGCAAATCGAAAATTGCATGACCAAGGCGTCAAAAACAGCCGCATTGCGCGTGCGCGAACGTCGTAAGCCAATCCGAAACCAACAAACCTAATATAAAATAATACAACTAGTCATGAAATTCTGAAAATGCATGACCAAAACACACAGCGAGCAAACCACGCAGCAATCACACGCAATCTTTTTCCACGCGCTTACGCAACCGGTCATGCATGTGAAAATATGCAGGACCGCTCAGTTGCCAAGGTAACAAAGCCAAAATCAATAACATACGAGAATATTTAGCAAGAATATCGCCTAAAGACCATTGATTTGGGTAAACAAAATAATAAATAAAATACTTAGGCATAGAAGTGCAAAGATAAAGTATAATTCTATTGTAAACAATTATACTGAACTGATTTTAAAACATTTTGGGGGAAATTTTTAGTCATGCACTGCATGACCGCTGGCTTCGCCACTGCTCTCAGGGCGATGAATTCTTAGGGCTTGAAGACCCTTGACGGTTAAAAAGCTGATCAGAATCACAGGGCAGCAGGTTCCATTCCCAGCACAGTACCGGCTATTACATAGTTATCGTTCAAAAAATTTACATTTACAGAAAAGCTTTAACCCATTAAGTGGCAGCACTCTCTCCTTAATGAGCAAAAATTGTCTGACCACATTAGACAGAAAAAATAAACTAGGGATCCAAGGATAGTGTGAAGTTTCAAATTGAAAAAGTCACTGCAAGAACTGTATCAATTACAGTTACATGTCTTATTTACAGTATTTCAGCACCACTTTCGGAGCGACAGGATTGCGTTGCAAATCGGAAGAACAATTGCCTCGTGCGAGTCGTGACACATGACCTACAAGGCTATAGGCTAAGCTAATACTATTATAATCCCTCATCTTTGGTTGTAGCCTCACGTTTCACACGAGTTGTGGACAGCTGTAGTATTTTTATTAACTATGCTGTAAGCAAACAAAATGTCGAATGGGAGATAATTCTGTATTTCGCTATTTAATGTCTGTAATTAGGTTTACATGAATCTTCGTGAGAGAAGATATTATTAACGTTAGTGCGTCAAAGAATCAGTTCGCATATTAGTATAGTCCATAGCTTTTGTCTTTTTGATATCAGGAGGTGACAGTCGATAACCAGTCTACGTCATTTGAAATGTTTATTTCTTGCCATATATTTTCGTTTCTTGTTGGTTGAATGATGATCGTGGCTTCAACGTAATATGTTTTTCTTCTCTTTTCTCTCAGTTCAGATCACACATTTAAGTTAATCATGGGCGTTGTGCAGTTCTCTTGTAATTTCACTGTGATTACTGACAGTTCACAATGTATGGTTGGGATATGTGCTGGCTTCATGTTGTTGCTATTGGTGCGAACTTGGAAGTCGGTAATTTCCAAATTGTTAGCCACACTTTGAGGGTTGTATATTTGAGGTTCCTATAATCTTCATTCAATATGGTCATGATGTCACTAAAACAAGGATGAAAAGAAAATTAAATGAGTACAAGAATACTGTAACTATATACACAGTGTCGTAAATTGCGAAGGGAGTCATTTAAAAATATATAAAATTCATTAAAACTCACCTTCTTAAAGCTTTGGAGTCACAGCGAGACTTATTCTGCCGCTATAGTAAGTAGCGACGCTGACCCCTCGGAAATCGAGGGGGTAATCCAGTGGTGTTCTGGAGATCTAGTCAGCACTGGGTCTGAGTCCATTTGAGTTGATAAAAGATTTTGTGGCTATGAATTGATTGTATATGACTCTATATCACTATGTTCTGATATGTTCTATTAAACATTGTATCTTTGTTGTGATTTCTAAGATTGTTCTGACTTAAAGATTAACTTGAAGCTTGTCGATATTGGGATGCAGTTATTTGTAGTTTATACGTACAGTAGCTATATTAAATTTTAACTTCTTGAACTCTTCATTTATTTATTAATAAAAAATATCAAATAAGTGTCACGAAAATAGGCTTATGGTCGCTAAAATACGATTCTAAAACACCACAGTCGTCACTTGGCTAATAAGTTGCACTTATTGCTTTTCTTCGATTAAATATTTAGAAAGTGTATTTTTGTCGGATGCATTTTCAAAAAGGTTAACATTAAAATCACCAAGGATGATAACAGGAGTATTTGGATCATTTATATACGTGGAGTGCAAATGTTTTAAAGCATCTACAAACATTGAAATTTTTACTTTTGATTTAGAGCGATAAATTCCTACAACATGTAAATTATTTACTGGTTGGTTTACTTTGAGTAATGTCATTTCTACATGATTATAGTTGCACCTTGAAGCTTCTAAGATGAGTTGTATATTGTCTTTTACGTAAGCAGCAGTTCCGTAAGGTGTTCTAGTACCATGTGGGATGAAGTCATTTCTGAATAGTCGAAATCCTGGAATCTGATACAATTCATTGTTGTCATTACTACATAGAGCAGTTTCCACAAATATATTAATATCTGCTGCTTTTACATTATAATCACTCGCAACGTCAGCAACGTGAAGATGTAATGATCTCACATTCTGGAATAATATTTTAAATGTCCCACTAGTATCTTTATAGAGAAATGGAAGATGACTTTTAAGTACAGAATTTTGTCTTAGTCTTGTCATTTCTTCTTGTACCTTCCTGCTCACAGCTATTTTCTTTTCGTTCAGATTAAGAATATGTAATCCCAAAATGCTTCTAAGTCTGCTAAGAGCAACGTAATGCATATGCTCTCGCTTTAACGATGGAAGATCAACAACCGCTTCATTTAATGTATCTCCTTGACAACGGTGAATAGTTTTGGCTGCAGATGGTCTTAAAGGAAACTGTCTGCGAAGAACTTGTATTTTATTTTTTGTAAACTGTCTTTTTACCTCAAGAATTGGAACCCAATTTTTTTCTATACTTTGATTGTAAAGATAAGAGTATTCTCTGCGATAATCATTCCCAATATGTTGTTCTTGAAATAAAACCCAGATAATACTTGGTCTTGATGAACCTTCTACTCGGTAATCGATTTTCTTGATGATACATTCAGCACCATTAGTCATACCATCTAAAACTGACACGTTTGTCGTGAGGTCATCTTTTGCTTCCTTAAGTATTGAACATACTGAGTACAAGCCCATGGTTTTCGAAGGATCGTTTGGGATTTGTTTTTTGAGTCTTTTTTTAAGTCGTCAGATAAATCTCCAAGTACAATGTCTATTGCTTTAATGTCGACCTTCTCGTTTGAAGATTTCTGGAAAACGTCATGATTATGTTGATCAACTGCCATATTAGTACTGAATAAATGGGTTAAAGATATTGGATAATCAGGATGTTGTGGACTAATGTTTAAAATTCTTTCTTTCAAAACTTCGATGTCAGCTTCAGTATGATTTCCTTCTCTTATACGATTTAAAATTTCAGCAAATTCTTTGTCTTCCCTTTGTCTCATAACCTCAGATAATTCAAACATTTGAAAATATTTTTGCCAGAGATTTGTTGCTAATGCAGCATAACCATCCTTTGAATTCTCAAATATCCAATTATCGAACACGGGTTTCAGTTGAAATAAGTCGCCAACTGTTATTATGCTAAGACCGCCAAATGGTTCTTTTGTACCCATGATTTGTTGCAATCGTAAGTCAAGAAAATTAAACATAGCACTTCCTACCATAGATATCTCGTCAATAAAAATAACTTGCATTCTCTGTAACTGAGATCTTATTGTATTCAATCTGTCTCTATCTAGTGTACAATAATTGAATCCTCTGTTTGCAGGAATTTTAAAGGCGGAATGAAGTGTATTTCCTCTTATGTTGAAAGCAGCTTTGCCTGTTGGGGCTACTTTTACAACACTGACATCATCAGGATCATTCTGAGGTTGAGAATTTAAGTATCTTATGAGAGCTTCATACAAAGCATTAGTGACACTACTTTTACCTACACCAGCACCTCCGCTTAAAAACAGTCTCATTGGCAGTTTATCAGTTTTGACAGAGTTCAGTACATGGTAAAAAAACTCTTTTTGTTCAACATTAAGTGATTGGACAAGTTTTCTAAAATCAGCATCACTCAGTCTTTTTACAACAAGTTCTTCATCATCATTTGTTCGTGGATATATACCAATATCATTTATCAGGTCGTATTGGGCATGTTGTTTATCTTTTCCAGGATCGAAGCATCCGAATAATTCACTTGCTTTTGTCCCAATTTCTCTGTCTTGTTCATCTCTATACTGCGTATTCGGAGCGACTAGATTTTCTTCACTTTCAATATCTTGTACTGCCTGATCAAGAACTTCGGTGTGATTCTCGTATTGTTTTCTGTTTTGTTCTATCACAACTTTGATAATTTCATATCGATCCTGGTAAGTTTCAAAGTCTTTCAGAAGATCTGTATTTTCATTTCTCCAAGCGGTATAAAGCATTATCTGTTCTCCACAATAATTTTCTGGATCTTTGGTTTTATTAAATCTAACCGACCGTATGATTCTTGGCTTTTGTCTCTTCACGAGCGTCATTCCACCTTTCATTTCATATTCATCATTTTCATCATTTTCAAATATTTTCTGTTCTTTATCAGAAAGATCATCATCTACACTATCATCAAAATTACTCTCTGTAAGATAATCATCTATTAATGGTGAATTTGGTTTAAGTTTGCTTTTTTGATTACTGTCACTTTTACAATTGAACCAAGCCACAAAATCAGCCAGACATAAATTTTCCAATTTCTTCGGTCTTCTCTGATATCTTTTAATAATGTTATCTGATTCAATATCAACAGAATGATCAGGAAGTTCTTTAATTTTATCCATATTTTTTAACAAGAATGTTCTTTCATGTGGGTCAGATGTATTGATAAATTGGAATTCTCGAGACGATCGTCTCAAAGGCATTTGCATTACTAAGTAGACAGCCTCTTGTGCACTTATTTCAACAGCATTGAGAAATTTGTTACCAATATGTCTCACCTTGTTAACAATATTCTTATTGCCTTCTTTTGCTTCTTCACATGCTTTATGAAGTAACTTGCTCATTCCTCTTTGACCTTTAGTAATATATGAAAGGATATAAACAGCACAAGCATAAGGATCTAATACGTACTGAATATCCATATTAGCTTTCCAAGCTCTGAGTAAGTTTGGATTATAACAGTTGATTCTAATCTCAGCTGGCGATCGTTTCAATAACAAAGTGTTATGTTTAAGAGAAAGCCGTATAGCCTTTAGATATTGCTGTTCTGATAAATCTAACCTTTTGAGAAATTCATCAAAGGTCATGGTTTCATCAGCTTTAATAGAGTCTAATAATGAACGTATCTGTCCTAAAGTTTTCTTTAATATATCTGCAATATTTTCCTCTAGATCAGTCTCAGACAAAGGCTCTAAAATCATAGTTCTCGGCATTGGCGGTAAAGGAAAGTTAAATCTGCAAACAGCATTTCCTCTTTTCTTGCATGTTTTAGAGTGTTTGTGCCTTTGTAAATTTACGAGTTCAGTTAAATCATCTGAGTCAGCTTTACATGAAACGTAGCTATCTACAAAATTGGTAATATCTTCGTCGGAATCTTTACCATACTCAGGTGCATTTTTTATCCAGAATAATCCATGGATATGTGGAGAACCTCTTTGCTGGAATTCAACACGATAGAAAAAAGTCAACAACTTCTCCAATTGGATGGCATGAACTTTTAATAAAATTGTGAATAAATTGTTGCACCATATGTTCAAAATTTCGAGCACATGTTACTGGATCTTTCTGTATCAGTTCAGACTTCTTTTGGCAAGTCATTTGCTTAACCTCATCGTCAGTATAGTGTTTGTTGTCAATAAGACGACCAAGAATTTTAATCAAACAAGACGCCTACTCAGGCGTTCACACTGACATGAAAATGATGACATGCGCGCTATGGTGCAATCTCGTTCCCTGAGCCTGCGGCCTTGGGAAGGAAACGAAGGCTCTGGGATATTCCATTTCCAGGAGGAATCTGATTGGCCGTTGATATGGAATGTGCAGTTCAATCTTAGCCAGAATTCCTGGCTTTCGGCAACGGATTATCCCAGAGCCTTCGTTTCCTTGCGAAGATCGCAGGTTCGGGGAACGAGATTGGCTATGGTGTAATAGACAAGGGAATGGGGAGCAAGAGAGTTCGTATAGAACAGTTTCAGCGGTAGATACGGTAGATTTATCCAAAGGAAATCAATAATTTGACAACAAAAAGCAGAAGGCAGAAATCACCACTTTATCATTGGCAACTTTTCAACCCTATATACCATGCATTTAGTGCAACCTTGAGTGTCCCTATATGTCGTGTGGACTTTATCTATTGGTCGAGTGTCGGGGGTTAAATGTCGAGGGTAAAACGTCGAGGGCGAGGGCAAAACGTCGAGGGCGAGGTAATATGCGTTCCACGCACATATTATAGGCTACTACGTGCATTTTAAATGTACTAACAGGGCAATTTAAACTTCACGACAAACGGCCTTTTTGGCCGTCGACTGGAATTTTTCTTCTTCGTTCGCTTCATCTTCTCATTGTTATCTCAAAAGAATCATTATACATTACAGTTTTAAAATAGCTAGTTCATTTCCCATTTATTATCTAGTAGCTACTGCATGAATTTTAATACATGTGTTATGGTACATTATACACATGAGAAAAATCCAACACGGATTCGACAGCAGATTTCGTAACAAATGTCTTAGTTCTTGTTCATTGCCGGTGGTATTTTGAACGCACGCTTTATCTTTACTTGCGCTAATTCTAGTAGCTACTGCGCGAATTTTAATACATGCATGTGTTATATATGGCGCGTTTTTATACTGTCAAAATTCAATAGGACCAATAGTTATAAGTCGAACACCAAAAAACACCAATGATACAAATCGAGCAACACTTACTCGAATGGAGCAGAACGAGCAAACAGTATAGCTAAATTGAACGACTATTCCTTGTTTATATTATATTGTGAACTAAATGTGTATTAGGCAAATGAGAACCATGCAATAAATGTCTTGGTATTTTGAATGCAAGCTTTATCTTTAATACTTGCTCGAACTCTAGTAGCTACTGCGCGAATTTTAATACATGTATTAATGTATATTGTCGACATTTTGTGGGTGAAAAGAATTGGCTAGTTTACATTGTTCATTATATTATGAAATATGATACTAGTTAAAATTCGCGTCGAGCTAAATGTTATTGTATTAGGCAAATGAGAACCATGCAATAAATGTCTTAGTTCTTGTAGGTATTTTGAAGGCACGCTTTATCTTTAGTATAGCTACCACAAAGCGTTTGGCGCACCAACTAGTAGCTACTGCGCGAATTTTAATACGTGTATTAAGGTATATTGTCGACATTGTGTAGTGAAACTGTTGGTTCACAAAGTCGATAAATCAAACACGTCGACTGGATATTGTATATCGTGTTAATATTTGAAATAACAAACAAAACAATTCGATCTAAAATGAAATTAAACTATGTAAAAGACTAATATTTAACATGCACTGATACCTATAAACGCGCATATGATGACAATTGATATTTACATGATAATATTACTTACTTCTGTGGCAATATCGATCCAGTACTTTACACCGTTTTACATATTCAGGTTAGCATAATCTCCGTATAAACGTTCAAACCACAGGTTAGCAATCAGTTTTCAGGTCAGTATAAATTATAGATCTCGATATTGTTTCAGTGTTTCTGTTTCATGCATTCATGCAGGCATCTGGTTATACTTGCGCTATTTTGACATGCGGCCTAGTATCATGTTTCTAAATGTCTATCAAAGTATTTCTCAATCCTTTATTAGCTGACTATTATTAATGTTTAATCTATATATAAATGTTAACAGAACAGTTTTTAATCGTACTATCAGTACTCGTTTATCGAAACAACTGTCAAACCTTTAACTTTTCCTTGTTTATATTTTGTTTATATCATGCTGTGAACTAAAAGTTATTCTATTAGGCAAATGAGAACCATACAATAAATGTCTTAGTTCTTTTTGGCATTTTGATCGAACGCTCGCTTTATCTTTACTTGCGCAAATTCTAGTAGCTATTGCGCGAATTTCAATACATGTATTTTAATGTGGTCAAACCTTTAACCTTGGCCTTGTTTATATTGTATTGCGAACTAAATGTTATTGTATTAGGCAAATGAGAACCATACAATAAATCAAAATAAACTGTCGAACCTTTAACTTGTCCTTGCTTATATTCCACTATATTGTATAAATCCGCCGGGTCGGCCAAATTTTGGAAGCCAAATTTTAGAGTCGTTTAATACAAAAAGAAAACATTAATTCAACACGCAAGAAAGCCCAGAGTGCGACAAAAAATGAACACAACGACACCACGGATGTTTATGACTCTACAACGTATATTAATAGATAGTTGTTTATTAGTTAAAAAGTCAAACTGTCGAACCTTTAACTTGTCCTTTGTAAAATTCGCTGGGTCCAAATTTTGGGGTTTTCGAGTCGTTACATGAAGAAAAACATATTAATTCAACACACAAGAAAGTTCAGAGTGCGACACAACGTAAAATCCATAGGAAACCGGCACAACTCTTTGAAAATTCAACGAAACTGTGTGAAATATATTCTGATCACTCAGCCAAAAGGCGCCATTTTGAAACTGGACTGAATATGTCACCATTGGAGTTCGGAATTGTGCGCGTGCGTATAAGTCCATATAAGTCTATATATGGGCTAATAAACGAAAAATGCACCACAAGCATGGCATGAGCCGGCTAATACGTACATAAATACAAGCTTCTTACTATTATACATGAATCGTGGAGTCGAAGAATCGATGGCATTTTGGATTAATCGTTGCACCCTGAGCCTGCGATGCGCGAACGCAAACTCGATTTCTCGACGACGAAAAAAACAGAAGAAAACAGAAAACTAGGGATTTAAGACACTTGACCTTTCAGGTCAGTGTAATGAATCCAACGCGTTTCAGCAGCTGAAAATGAACAGAACCATGTAGGTTTACCAAGCTGACGAATCATTGCAAATAGATCCTTCTTACATCTTTCAAAGTATGGAGGGGAACCGCGTAAATTTCTTAAAACTCTGAATCCTTCATCTAAATTGATTAGCTTATTAATTAGCAGAACTTTAAGACTTTAAATCCCCTGCTGTGTACGTTTTACCTTTGGTTTTACATTTACGCAATGATAAACTTCCACTTCCTTGGATTTGTCTGATCTGTAATTTTTTTAATTTATAAAAAATGTTTGGCACAGATTGAGCAACTCTTCGATCTCGACTTCGTAGCTTGACATTTGCCACAGTAAATGGTAGGGAAAGACAAAAATTCAGCACCTTTATCTATAAATATACCAAGTGGTCTATTTCCTTCTCCTGGTGCAAAACTGATTATTTTATCACCATCTTGAGTAATGTCAGGTTCTTGTAATAATGTATCCATAACACCTGATGGTCGTTCAGTTACTTCACACAGTTACTTCATCACGTTCAGTTACCGTTAGTAAACGTTCAGTTACTTCATCATCAGTGTCATTGTCATTGTCAACGGAGTCGTTACTTACTCGTGTCTCCACTGTTTCCTGATTTTCAATATTCAAATCGTTTGACAGATTATCTGAAGTCTCCTTAGTATTCTTGGTAATAAATTCTGACCACTCTTCGTCCTTATTGACTGGATTTGACACATAAGTATCCATTACTTGTATTCCTTCATTTTTGAATATTTCACTAGTGCGAACCAAGTATTGAGCTGCATCTAAAACTTTTGTAGGTCTAACGTTCTGAAATTGATAATGGTGTTTATAACCAAGCCGTCGTTTCAATTTTATTGGAGTAGTTTGTGACTCGTTAATTGGTCTTGGTAAAACACTAACAGTTGTGTTAACATCAGCAGGAACATTAAGTGGTGGCAGTCCCGCTAAGAGCGGTCTGATGACTTTGACTTCGGAAAATAGATTTCCTTTATTTTTTGTGTGTTGAAAGGCATTGGTATACAAGTGTCCAAAATAAATTTATTTTTTAAAAATTCTTTTTTATGGCTTCGCTAGACACCGAAACTCATTTTACCCGTGCAGAGCTATTTTCAAGCAAAATCGAAGGTTGAATTTCGGTAAATTGTAGAGCCGCGCTGAGTCAAAACGCCTGACTATTTCCAAATTTCAACTAGATCAACAAGCAGGCGCGGATCCAGCCTAAACCCTGACCGTGGCGCACTCCAAAACCGTCAATAATTAGGGGGGTCCGGGGGCATTCGCCCCCGGAAAATGTTTGAAATTTGAACCCCGGAAATGCCATTTCCTGAGTTCTGAGCATCGAATTCTATCATACAATTCGTCATTAATTACGCCATATTTTAGAGAGCAAATAACGAAACGCACTAAATAAGTCAAATATTTAAACAACATATCATGTTCTTCAACGTTACAACATTAGAATGTTACAAAATCACTGTACTTACATAAAACCACAACTCTGTACCGCATGTACTGTTCCTGTGTATTTCAGGTTCTTCGTAGCAAAAAAATCCAATTAGGGCTGTACATCGAACTCAATCATCTTGGCGTTTCTGTTGAAACGCAGGTCTTTTACGGGGTGGGTTTTTTCAGCTGCACATGCATCGATACCAAGTGTCTTATTCTCGATCATTCGCTTAAACTGTGTAGCACGGAAAGTTGCCGTTGCGTGAACATTGGATTTTTCACCATGCTGACATAGTTTCTGGACAGCAGAAGCACTTGGAGGAAGAGCACTGGTCATCAATAGTTGGAGCTCGCTTGCATTATGCGTGCTTTCACTGCCAAAAAGAACACAAGTGACGCAAAAACCACCGTTTGCCACAGCAGAGTAAGCCAACCATGGAAATCGTGATAACCATGCCAACCGGAAACGTCTACCAATATTTTCGCGTGGAGGAAAAGAAAAATCAGAACCAGGTTTCCAATGGCAATGATTGCACAGAATTTCGTACTTTCTCGAATCAGGAAGACTGGACACCAGATTTACGTAGTTGTAGATATCATCTGGCCACGAATTGGTGGAAGTTCGTTGTGTTTTGGTGTTAGATTTTTCTGAAGTAGGACCAGTGTTGGGAGTTACAGATGAAATTCCTTTACTAGTGCTGGGAAATTTGATTTCACTGTCTACAGTTTCTTGTGTGTTGCACGCTCGTTTCACAAGAAGCGCACCGATCTAAGCTAATTTGTTTTCTTTTTGGACCAGTCGTCTGCTTTTTAGTAAATGTAGTCACTTGTGTAGAGGAAGGAGCAAAAAAACTTTAGGAGAAACTTTAGGAGAAACTGTAGGAGAAACTTTAGGATGAACTGGCATCGCAGACTTCAATAAGGTTGGAAGGTGTGCTTTAAAATAATGGTCTCGTGGCTGAAGTGCTTTAACTGGTTTGCACAAGGAAACAAAATGATTTTTGGTAGATAGAATTCTTCCATCAACCAAATAAGACGGTGGCATCGCAGCACAATGAAAGATATGGACATATTCAATTGCACTGCCATCAAGATAATCCCGTAGATATACTGTATTGTACAATTGAATCCAAGGAATCCCAATTTTCTTTCGCTACAGTATCATTGGTGAGTGGGTAGAATGACTGAATGGCACACTGAATTACTGTGGGCAAGGCAAACATGCACACCATGGATGAGAACGTGTAATTTTTTGCAGTTTCCTTTGCTTCTTCTAAAACTGCTGCATTTCATTACAATTCTCGAAAAAAGTAAGAGCTGCATCAGATACACACATGGCAGAGGCATTTTTAAGTGTAGTGAACGCTAGTATAGTATAGTATAGTATTTGGCATTCTCAAACAGTTCAATACTGGTGAGGCATCTCAAGTGAGCAGACAAACTCTCATTCCCGATTAACGCAATAGAACATGCATTAAAGAGACAATGAAGTACTGAAAGAATTTAAGTTAAGCATTTAAGTATCAATGGTTATTTTATATTATGGCGTCAGGTGAAGGCGTTCTGATATGTGCTCTTGTAATTATCACGATTTTTATGGTTAATAAAGCCCAATTTATAAGCAGTGATTGCATTGGAATAATGATGAATGATTCTGCTGTGGTTGTATCTACAAACGAAACGCATACATACTCATCGCTGTGGAATATTCGAGCTTACTTTAGCATTTCATGTCGTAAGCAAAGAGTAAAGGCAATGATTTTCCTTCTACTATTGTGTGGTGATATTGAAACCTGTCCAGGTCCTTCGAATTGCTGTAATTGTCAGAAGATTATTAGAAGTAACCAAAGCAATATAAGTTGCAATGATTACAAAGGAAATCCCACCTGTGTCTGTTCTGAATACTATGAATCCAATATGGCCGCCTCGGGAAATAACAATCAACTTGGAGAAGGTATGTCTGATGACCCACCAGCCTTAGAGGAACTACTTAACCTTGTTAGTTCAAAGGGAATAAAGTTATTACACCAGAATATCTGTGGTTTGGCTACAAAATATCCACACATCGAATTTATTCTCAAAAACTATAAGGATATTCATATGTTTACTTTGAGTGAAACGCATTTGCATGAAGAAAATATTCAATTATTGCCGAGTATTCCCGGGTATTCAATGGTCTATAGAAATCGGACAAATGGAAACTTTGGTGGTGGTGTTGCTGCTTTTATAGCAGACCGAGTTCAATGGCTGAGAAGACATGACTTAGAAAGTCCCCATTTGGAATGTCTGTGGATTGAAGTTTTACTCAAGAATACCAAAGGTTTCTTGATTGGGACTCTCTATAGGCCTCCAAATGGTTCAAAGTTTTTACCAAAAGATTTCCCTGCCTATTTTGATGATATGCTAACGTCAGTAGCAGCCGAGAATAAAGAAGTGATTCTAATGGGTGATATAAACTGCAATTTCTTAAAGAAAAGCAATGATGCAGATATTAAATCTATAATAGATGTTAATGGTTTAGAACAAATGGTTAAAGATCCCACGAGAATTACTCCTGAGTCTTCGACACTAATTGATGTCATCTGTACAAACAAGCCCCAGAATATTAGTAAGGTTGAAGTAATATCTGCAAGCTTGAGTGACCATGAAATGATCGGCTGTGTGCGTAAACTAAACAACCATTCATTTAAAGCCCGTACTATCGAAGCCCGTGACTATAGGAATTATAATCATGAAGATCTATGCAATAATCTTCGACAATCCAGTTTTGATTCAGTGTTCGCTTCAAAAACAGTTGAATCAGCATGGGAAAATTTTAAACACATTTTTCTTTCTGCTGTTGACAAATATGCCCCACTAATTAGAAAGAAAATCCGTGGTCGCCCTTGTCCATGGTTACGAAATGAAACGAAGCGTGAAATGGCCGAACGAGATTGGCTGTTAAAGAAAGCTAGGAAATCAAATGCTGAGAATGATTGGAGTAAATATAAAAGAAAACGAAATCGTGTAAACAATCTAGTCAAGATGAATAAAAACCGCTATTACAAAGATTTACTGAAGGAGAATTCCAGAAATCCAAAAAAGTTTTGGAGTACCATAAAAGAAATTTTTCCTAATAAGTCGGCAAAGTGTACTGGACGATCATTTCATGCTGATGGCAAACTAATTACGCATAGTAATTGTATAGCAAATGCATTTGGGTCATTCTTCTCGACTGTCGTAGACAACCTAAAACGAAAATCCCGTCCTCTGAAAGACTTTGTTTGGGGTCATCGGCATGTACCCATTACCCAAACTAACTTGAGCTTTCAGTTTATACCAGTCACTGAACACCACATAGAAAAAAAATTGAATCAATTAAAACGATCAAAAGCTGCTGGTATTGATAATATCCCTCCTGGAATACTTAAGGACTGTTCGACTGTTGTGAAGGATCCTCTGGCACATATAATAAATATGAGCTTATGTACTGGAGTAATACCTTCCGAATGGAAAGTGGCTAAAGTCATCCCAGTTCACAAAAAAGGGCCCATCAATGATTTTGACAATTACCGTCCTATATCGATATTACCGGCTGTCACAAAAGTCATGGAACGAATAGTGCATGATCAACTGATGAATTATTTAGAGATCAATCATTTGATAAACGATTCTCAATTTGGATTTCGACCAAAACGATCAACGCAATTAGCTGTGACACTATTGTTGGATAAAGTTCGAGCGAATATGGATAAGGGACTACTAACAGGAATGGTCTTCATTGATCTATCCAAAGCCTTCGACACTGTGTCCCACTCTAATCTGCTAAATAAACTAACAAGATTTGGTATTAAATCATATGAGCTGGAATGGTTTACCAATTACTTGTTTAATCGATCTCAATGTGTTAGCTTCGATGGTTCATTATCAGAGAAATTCAAAGTTACATCAGGAGTACCCCAAGGGTCTATCTTGGGGCCTCTTTTATTCATATTGTACATTAATGATATCGACGACCATCTCATTAGTGCACAAATCATAAAGTATGCTGATGACACAGTTCTGTTCCTGGCTGGGCAAGATATTTCTGAAATTGAAAATCAACTTACAAGTGAAATGCAAGTTGTTACTAAATGGTTAGATGAGAACGATCTAATCATAAATCTCAACAAAGGAAAAACTGAGTCTATGTTACTGGGAACTAGTCGAAGAATACAAAATAACCCCATAAGAGTATATCTAAACGATAAACTGATCAATTTCACAACCAAATATAGATATCTTGGAGTATTGGTGGACCAGAATGTAAATCTGAAAGAACATTTTGGTCAGGCTATTAGGAAAGCATCTGGCAGGTTAAGGTTGCTTAAGAAAATACGATCTTCTCTAACTATGGACGCTGCTGAATCTATATACAAATGCATCATAATGCCACTACTAACATATTCCAGCGTTGTTACTCTAAACTTGAATGCCACCCAAACTTCACGAATTGAAAATCTCCAGGATCGAGCTTCTAGAGTAATAAAATCAAGTGAATCGGCAGATCTAAGACTACCTGACCTGATGAGCTTTGCAAAGCTGCAAACGTGTTTCCTGGTGAAACAATGCATGGACAGGAATGTGTGTAGTAACTTTCACAGTTATTTTGAACGGTTACAACATGTAAAGAACACAAGGAACAACGGAATAAGTGTCAGGATTCCCAAAATACGCTTGGAATCCACAAAGCATGCCTTTTATTATAATGGAGCAATTGAATTCAACAAATTGCCCAAAGATATTAGAGAAATTGACAGTTTTATGCTTTTTAAACGAAAACTTAAAGAGAACCTTAGTTCATTATAATCCTTTACAGAATTGACTGTAGTTAGATTTTTAATATTTTTAATATATTGACTTTTTATACTCATAATTTTTAGTAGTTTTAGGTAAACAGGACATGCGTTGATAGCAGTGAATAGTCACTGAAGCATTTTTTATCCTGTGTAAATATTTTTTAATAATAATAATAATAATAATAATAAATCCATGACACAACTATAATACATGACCACATGTTCACATCATATGCAATTGCAAACAATTTTCAAAGGAGTAGGGTACAGAATTGCAATATAACAACATATAAGTAAATTATACATGTCATGAACTTACCAGTTTGTGTTGAGTTAAATTTAAAAATTTTTAGGACATCAAATATTTATTTATTTGCAAATCAAAATATTTTAAAATTCTCGTGTTTTGTTTTGTATTGCGCCCGCGATATATTAATGGTATTAACCGCTGTGAATATGATATACATTTTCAATACATTACCTATCTTGCGCTCAAAAGTTCAGGCAGTGAGTTTCTAGAAAGGATGAAAACTCCGTTTTATATATGGTATGTAAAAGGTAATCGTTGTTTACTGTTTATTTTGTATTCAGGTATGGGGAATTTAAGTGATGAGAGTTGCAAAACTTGCAAATGTAGTCTGACTAGTTTCTTTGACGTCATCATGCAACTATTTAATATTGTGCTACATTCATTATTCAATTTATTCACGGCAATTAGCCTTCTATAAGCCATACAAATGATTATAGCTTATAGCCCACCTTGCCTTTAACATTGATCCTATATATAATGAATTAACATAACTAACTTGATTATGTTGCTAGTTGAGTATGGGGCCTATGGTTCTTCTAGGACCTTCTAGATCCTAGAGTAGCACAATTAA
Organism: Paramuricea clavata; assembly: GCA_902702795.2. NCBI lineage: Eukaryota > Metazoa > Cnidaria > Anthozoa > Malacalcyonacea > Plexauridae > Paramuricea > Paramuricea clavata. The sequence continues at coordinate 29,124 of CACRXK020002225.1, forward strand.
TATAAAGTCTCCGTAAGGCGGTAATATTAAAGACTGCTCTTATTTATGCATGACCTTTGACTATTAAGTGGCCAAAAATTGTGCCTACAGTAATCAACTTATTCCACTATCCCGGTTGCATCACTTTTGATTGCAAAACACCCGGGTTTATTATACATAGATTTGCTAGCGAAATAGCAGCAATTGATGAACTTGGTGTTATACTAAGATTTACTAAATGTGTAAAGAAACAACGAAAAGTATATATCAATCATTTTGGGATCTCCAAACAAAGTAGCTACATGTGCAGACAACATGAAACTTCAGACTGCAGAAAATTTCACAATCCATTATCAAACTTATGTCACAGAAGTGGTAAAGGACATACGTGACAACTGAATAGTACCTTTTGTAATTTTTTTGGCCAGGGGTGGGTATTTATTTTTTAATTGATATTTGAGGTTGGGTAATCAATTTTGTTTACTTTTTAATGGTTGGGTCAGCAAAATTTTTGCTACGAAAAACATTTCTCTTCGGTGCCACCCCCCGCCATAAATAATGACCGGTCCCTTACATCGACTCATCCAGAGATACCACATAAATTTAGTGCAGAAATTGACAAGTTTCATTTTCACCCTGTGTCCTGTGACGTGATTCGTAAAATTGTGTGTTCTTTTCCATCCAATAAGTCCCCTGGACCAGATAAAGTTTCTGTGAAAGTGATCAAAGATGCCTTACCATACATTCTTCAACCTCTTACGAATATTGTTAACTGCTCTTTAAGAGAATCTTTGTTTCCCAGCGCCTGGAAGTTGTCAGAAGTTATTCCCCTATTAAAAGAAGGGGATCACGAAATTGCTAAAAATAATCGGCCAATTTCCTTGCTACTTGCTGCATCAAAGATCTGCGAGCGTGTAGTTTTGGAACAATTTACCGCATATGTGGAACAGAAGAAATGCTTAAGCGTACACCAAAGTGGAAACAGGAAGCTGCACTCCACTGAAACATTGAATTTATTTATATCGGATAAGATCTTAAAGTCTATGGACGACAAGGAGGTCGTAGCTGTAATTCTACTAGACCTTTCTAAAGCATTTGACAGTATCAATCATGTATTGCTTCTAAAAAAGCTCCAAGTATTGGGAGTGTCCGATGACGCTTTATGTTGGTTTAAAAGTTACTTGACAGGACGACAGCAGGTTGTGCGCATTGGATCGACTGTCTCTGAAACACGCACACTCAATCATGGCGTTCCGCAGGGCTCAATTCTCGGTCCCATGTTATTCAATATATATATTAATGATTTACCTATGGTACCAAAGAATGGTAATTTGAAGTCTTACGTCGACGACTCGAAGCTACTTTTGTCATTTTCCGTCAATGAAGTGAACTCAGCGGCTGCTAAGCTTAACGAAGATCTACGGAGAGTCGTTTCTTGGTGTTCTCTAAATAGTCTGCTTATTAATCCCAATAAGACGAAATTACTTGTGTTCGCAACTCGTTATATGTTGAAACAGATACCGGCAGATTTCCATATTTTACTATTGGGGAAAAAACTGTTTCCTGTGACCTCAGCCACTGATCTAGGCGTGACACTGGATAGTGGTTTGACGTACGATGAACACGTCACAAAACTGGTTTCCTCTTGTGTCGGTAGCCTGTGTCAAATTAATAGAGCAAGGCACCTTTTTGATATGAAGACGTTAATTCTTTTAATAAACGCGTTGGTTTTTAGTAAACTCTATTACTGTTCAACCATATGGTCTAATTCAACGAAGAAAAAAATTGCAAAATTGCAAAAAGTTCAGAATTTCGCAGCACGTATTGTCAAGGGCACAAAAAAATTCGACCATATCACTCCATCTTTAAAACAGCTTAACTGGTTACCAGTCAATTATATGTTGCGATTCCGAGATACAGTAATGGCTTATAAATGTGTTAATGGTATGGCCCCATCATATTTATTTCGTATGTTCCAAACAAGATCACAATTACACAATTTGAACACAAGATCTAGCGAATTATTGGAAATATCTTTATATAGAACAGCGACCGGACAACGTTCTTTTCGCTACCGAGCTTTTTGTTTATGGAACAGTTTGCCAGAATGGCTAAAAAAACATAATCTTAATTTGGAACGTTTTAAAAGCGGGCTACGAAGTTATTTGGTTCAACAATTTCTCGATGAACAGAACTGAATTACATCTTTTACTGACTAAATTTTAAATTAAATAGTATTGATAAGCATTTTACCTTAAATATAACTAGCTTGATATTATATATTTTGGTGTTAATAGTATATTATATAGTTTTTAGAATATAATTTAATTAAGTAATTACTTTTTATAACTTCTGTATTGAACACTGAAAAACCCTTCTGGGAGTGTTTAACATTAATAATAATAATAATAATAATAATAATGTTGCGCCAATAGACGTACGCGATACCGAGCGAGACTGCTCCGAACTAACAACGCCCAAACAGACGGGCCCAGATTCTCGACTATTTAACAATTAGACAACGAAGCCGAGTTGTCTATGAGCGAATAGTCAACGAGGCGAAGCCGAGTTGACTATTCGTTCAGAGACAACGAGGCTGAGTTGTCTAATTGTTTTAGTATAAACTACATAAAGAAAACGGAATTTTTCACTTGATTTTTATGTAAAATTATAACGTTTTAACGAAATGAGCGTTTAAATGGCTTCCTTTAGCGACATTTCGCCTCGGCTTTGTTGACCACTACTCAGTGTTGCGAACTCTCAGGAATGACTTAAAAAATACAGCTTGTGAGTTTTAAAAAAGTTAAAAAACATGCCGTAAGACAGTATAATAGTAAGAGACCGTTATAGAAGCAAAGTTTGGTTAATTAAAACTTATTTAAAAGAAGGAAACAAGGCTTAAAAAGTCTAAAATTTCGAACACAAAATGGCTTCCCGAATTGTTACTAAATTAGTAAATAAAGTTTACGTTAAAAAGCCGAATAAAAATGCACACACATGCAAAAGAATCTGATTATCCGAATGTCGTTGAAATCTTTAAAATATTTGGAACATAAAGAGGCAAACCATTTCCATAATCTAGTATACATAGACAATAGTTTAGATTAAAATTTAATCGAAAAACTCGACTTAAAAAGGCTCGAAAAGGCGAAAAACAAACTCGGCCAAAATCTCAACATTTAAACGAAAAAACTCTTTAAAATGACAGCTAAATACATGAACTCGTACTTGAAACAAGCACGCACTAAAGAGGTTGAGAAAATAGGGGTAAATAGCTACAAAATATTGCTGAATTTCAACGATTCTGCTTGGAATATTAACAAACAATAATTGTGCATATATTTTAAAAAATCGCCTGTCACTTTCATGCTCAAAACAACAAGCAAAGTTGAGAAAACTTAAAAATTTTACTTTATGTGTCAGCAGTTTCCAAGAGTCTTTGTTTGTGTGTAATCCAGAACCAAAATTAGGCCATTTTGATAAGCTTTTTTCCTTTAAATGCAGCTTTTAAGACTTAAAAACGGCCACTGAATCTCGCGCCCTTCGCCGCTTGTTGCTACTAGTAGGCTATCACTAATAGCCTACTAGTAGCGTAGCCAATCAGAACGCACGATACATGATAGCCTACTAGTAGGTTTATACTAATTCTGGTTAGACGAGGCATAACGCAAGCAAAATAATGTAACAACTGAGAAAAAATAACGAGGCGCTAAACTTGCTGCAACTAAGCAAAGCATACAATGGCAGAATGAATACTCAGACCAAAGCAATGATCACAAGGCGCGAAACAACCGGTTTGATCGATATGACGTCACGGACTCCCCTCAGCGGATGTAGCCTGCATAATACAATATAACCACTCAGCACAGCATTTTTACATTGGTACTACCTACACTGGTACAGACACTTGTTGCATATTACATCCGCTGTTAACCTTGCTTAAATATATTTAACCACATTTAAATTGGGGACAAAATAGCCACCGCTTGTACACTATTTTACATTTCATCATACATAATGACCGATATAGTGTACAGATAATGAATGTTAATGAATACATATACAGTACATGATGTTTTAAATTAATAGAAATTCAACAAATACAGTATATGTCCCAAAAATGTTTGAGTGAAGAGTTTAAGTAACAATGCCAATCATCGCCGTACCATTTTGCTTCGCCCAAATTATGCATTTGAATTTAATTCCATTTGAAGATTTGGGTTGCATGAGCTGCGGCTATAGGATACGATTAAGATTTTGACGGATGGAATTTATTGAAAACCAAACCGTGCAATGGCAACATAGTTCAAAAATATACGGCTGAAGGCGTTCCGTTGCACACTCAACAAAATGGTAATTTTGATTCTATATCACGTTATCATTCATAATCAGCCAATTAAATGACCATAATTTATTGAGTTCCATGTTAGGGTTATAAACATTGAGGTGTTTAGGCTACAAACATCTTCTTACACGTATTTCGAGTCGGGTATAGTAATCGAATCGTAGTACAAAACATGAAGCAATTAATATTGTTCTTGTTATGTAGATTACCCTATAAGCTCTTGATTGTTTCATCAAACTGCGTTAAAAATATCAAAATAAATCCGACGGTAGAATAACCATACGAAGTCGATATTAAAGTTGATTATATTTTGAACACGACTTTTCCCAACTGCTGGTTAGCTCTAATAAATATATAAAGTTTACATGCACTCGAAATTTCCATCTATACAAAACCCTTTAACAATTACAGTAGTTCTACATTCTAATTATTACAGTAGTTCTACATTCTAATTATTACAGTAGTTCTACATTCTAATTATTACAGTAGCTCTACATTCTAATTATTACAGTAGTTCTACATTCTAATTATTACAGTAGTTCTACATTCTAATTATTACAGTAGTTCTACATTCTAATTATTACAGTAGTTCTACATTCTAATTATTACAGTAGTTCTACATTCTAATTATAGTAGCTACATTCTAATTATTTTCTTCAGGGAAATCCCTACGAAATTGGACGATTTTCTCGAATTCCAATGGAAACAAGGAGTGGAATTTCTGAGTCACCAACCTGGATATTTAGACGGTGAGTTAATATATAACTGCTTCTGTCTGTCTTTCTGTTTATTCTGTTTTGAATTTAGGTGTTCCGCAATACCTTATGCAACTCCGGATAACGCAAATCATCTATTTAAGTGTTGAAGGGTTGCGAAAAGGATGCTTATTAGGATGAACAATTATATAATGCCACATGTGTTTTATCAGATATAAAGTCACTCCACGTGACATATTATGGCTGACATGATTTGCCACAAGGTTTATGAATTATTAATGAGTATTTTAAGTGTTGATAAAGTAGCAATTTTTAAATCTGGGTAGCATCAAAGACTGTTGTTTCAGGGACCGGTCATTAGTTATAGCGGGAGGTGACACCCAAGAGATATGTTTTTCTTGGTAAAAATTTCATGGTGTTTGCACATTTATACTTTCTTTGGAGACACCATTTCCTCCTGACAAATCGGAAAATGGCCAAGATAGTGACTTTGATTGATTTAGATATTGTATATATTGACATATATACGACTGTTGGCATTGACTTTTAGCCTTCAATATTTGAGTGGGTCATGCCATGGAAATAACAATAAATTGTTGTTACCCAACCCGTGGGTTGTTCTGTTTTCCATTTACCCAACCTTTTAATTACTCAAAATTCAAAATGTTGTTTACCCAATCGCATTCTGCACTGGTCCAAATTGCAATTGAACTATGCGAATTGTACGTGGTCCTTAGTACGCGACTCTCTTCGCCACAGGACATAGCTGCCTGTTTGTATGTCCATGCCTGTCTTATTTGTCTTTCCGCATGCATGTCTTGCTTACTTACTTACTTACTCTATCGCTCTACACTTCATATCATATCATATACTTTCTTAATTCATTCTTCCATTTAAGAATTTTTAATATACATGAATATATACTAATATGTGTAACATTTTAAGTACACAAAATCTAATCGGTCCTTCTTCAAGAGTCCTCGCATAGGTCCCTCTTCAAGAGTCCCATTCGTACCTTGCCTTTTTGGATCTTCGATTTATATAAGATCGAAAACTCAGAAGTCAATGCTGTATTTTTGTATTTACGAACTCATGCTATACCCAACGGCTATAAAAACGGAGATTTGCAGCGAACGATGACAATTTTCTTTTTTCTTTTCTAGTTTTTCAGCAGTATGACTATAGTAAGGTTTTTGAAAGACTTGTTCCTTAGATTGGTTAACACGTACTAGGATTTTTGGAAGACAACACTAGCCTCGCGTCTCTTATGACTGACTAACTCTTAGTACGATTTTTTAAGACCGTTTTAGCCTCCTTCCGTAAGATTGGATTTCGCCAAAAGAACACAATTGAATTTAATGAAAAGGATATTAGAGTGAACGTCTTACTCCATACTTCCATAAACATAGTCACAAAAATACTTCGCTCTAGACAACCAGTTACTGCAAAAGGTAGAAAACATGTTACAGTACAAGCAACTACTATTGCGCAAGACTTCGCCATTCTTAGATTTCGCAACTTTTTTAGTTCATTCCATTTGCATGTGGTGAGTTACCCGCTGTCCTTCGGGCTGCACGGCATATGGAGATGTATATATACACAGTAATTAGTATGGCCAACGATATTACAACACTTGTTATCGGCCGTGCAACTTGTCCAAGAATTGCATAAGAAAGCGTCACTACACAACCTACCAACCAGAAATATGCTGCTAGACTCAGTAATCGTAACTTTGTCATTTTAGTCCGATGGAAAAACGGGTGGACAATACTCAGATATCGCTCGATGTTTAACGCAAATAAAGTTGCAAATGACATAGTAACTGTAGAAAACGTCAGTATTTCATGTAAAATATGAATTGTGCAATTTGGATTCCCGTTTATTGTGAAAGCCAAGCTTAGGACGAAGATGGGATGACCAACAACTGCTGCAGTAAAGTCAATTACAGATAACAACATTATTAGAAAATACGAAGTCTTGTTTCTAAGTCGCGCAGATCTCCAGTAAGCAAGGATTGTCGCTACATTCAGAGTTACTGCCAACATAATCAGGAAGATATTACATATTGAGCCAATAACATAGCTTATGTAATACGTTTGCGATGGGAAACTAAGGACCATGACATAGTCAGCATTGTGAAGTGGGCAATTTTGCCATAATTTCTTGGTGATATTCATATCCGACATCTTTGAAATGAAGTTTTTCACCTTGGATGTTTAAAATATTTATTATTCAAGAGGAGGGATTTTGCCATTTTATTGCTTTATGAATATCGTACAGTACAAACATGTCGATTTATTAACAGAAATTAATTTCACGAAAACAAACACGTGAAAATGTCGCCATTGCAGAAATTAAAACGCAGTTCATATTAATGAAACCAAGATCGCACCATGCCCAAGATAGTCAATATTTTCAGCGTAAGGAAACATCAGTCCGCTATCGAACGGCGAATTTATCACTGAGGGCATCAAGGAAAATGTACTTACTTGGAGATGGGGCACTGGAAAGGTGCGAAATTCTAAGGGGGTCGGAGGATCCACCTCCAGACAAATATTCGCCTGGTTGTCAGACACAACTTTTTGATATATTTCATCCGCCAAACAAAGGAGTATTGAAACACTTTAATGTTTGAAATGCTAACTATTTTTCCATTTTTGCTTATGTTTTAAGACGTAAGGGGCCTGCCCCCCCCCCCCTTTACTTTGTGGGAAAAAGTTTATAACATGCAAATGTAGTCAAAGTCAATAAAATGCGGATGAAGAATTATAATGAAGATGAACAGGATGCATACAAAATAACTGATTAACTAGGATTAAACTTCAGAATGCAGACGAAATTATTAACAAATCTAATACTGTTTTCAACTGTGTTGACATGAAATATTAAAATTATGGAAAAGCATTTTCATTAAGAAAAAATCGATTAGCGTTTACTTTCCATGTACACTATAATTACAAATTTCAAATCGATATTAAGAAGTAAATATAAATATTCCCTAGCACTTAATTTTAACAATATTAAGAAGAAGTAAATATAGATATTCCCTAGCACTTAATTCATGCAAAGCAAGATTGAGATGTGTTTTAAGCCTGGTCTACACTATCAAAGTTTCTTTTGTCACAGTGTAGGAATTTTGCATCGGTAAATTTTTGAAGGATTTTTTAAGAAATGTTTCATGGAACTGACTCTGTGTTTAACACTCAGTTTGTTCAAACATTTCTTACAAATCCTTTAAAACGTAAAATTTATCTTTTGAACAAGGCTTTATAGATTATTCATATTGATATTGCTAAATAAGATTGAATTATATAACATCGATTATATAGCATCGAATACCCATCTTAAAACTAATAATATAAAAAAATACTCTGTAGTATACTTCAATGCAAAAAAGTAAAACGTCGCAAGCGCTCAAAGAAATATATTTAAGTTTTGATTTTTAACAGTATACTTGTAACTATCATTACAGTTGTTGTGTTATCCAAACGAATGAGTAATTTCGCGTGTGTATCATGCATGCATGCAAGTGGCTGTGAATATTCTTCTGCATATTTTTTCATGCATGTCATTAATAAGTAATAACATATGGTTTATTGTGCAATTTGGAAAAGCATACACATTAAAGTGAGTTTCTCAAAGACCGCAAATTGCACCCCTCCTTCGAACCGAGTGCCTTTGAAAAGACATTGTTTGCCTGGCGGTTAGGCAAATATTCACTTTCGCATTTTAAAAACAATAAAATGTGCAAACTTTACACTTGTAATTTTTACTGCGATTTCTAGTTCGATTTTTTCTTCTGATGCATATGAATGAGTGGATGAGTTATGAATGTTGAATATTACTGTTATTGTACACCGGTAATTATTTGCTTTTTTCCCTTAGTTGCCTCGCTGTTATCTTGTCTTCATCAACTGAAACACGAAAATGTCAAACTGGAAGCACGGCTTACTGATCTGGTCAAACGTCGTGATCACTTGTTGTTGGTAAATTCCCGCTTATCCAAACCATCAAATTTGTCTGCGGCGAGCTCTCCCTCCTTGACTCAAGATGTAAAGAGAGCTGAAATCGCTTCGCCGAACGTTCTTGAAAGTTCAAGAAACTCAAGTTTGGAAAGAAATAACCAAGCACTTTCTGGGAAATCTCCAGAGAATGGCCCGTCCGAGGTGGATGCGTTGCCAAAAGATGGACAGGAACAAACAGCAAAACAACAAGATCTGAAAATTCAATCACAAACTAAAGAACAGTTAACGACGAAGAAAGAACAACAACAGCAACGACAACGAACACATTCAGATCTTCCGCAAACGGTAAAGGAAAGTTCACAACAGATACTCGACAAGAAAATCCTATCAAAGTAGATACACCACCGAACATCGACGAACGATTACGTGAGGCAGCATCAAGTCCACCACGAGGAAACAAAACTACAGCCGAAGGAAAATTGGCAACTGTCTCGCTATCTAGCATCGCAGGAGAACGTCCACCGAACCGACAGTCACCAAAAAGTCGAAAATCTCCGCAAGGTGGCGGCGGGAAGAAAATGAAATCGCAAGAACAGTTGTTGCAACAGGAACATCAGAAAATTATGCAACAACAGCATCAACAGTTGAAACAACAACAACTAAACCGACAAAAGTTTCAACAATCTCATTTATTACCGGTGGGTTTTCACGAAATTTTTATGAGATCTTACGTTTTCTACCTACCATCCTGGACAAAACATCTGCGACACTACTGAACATCTCATCAACTCTTCCAATATTGTCGCAAATTTGGAACCTCTCCCTTACGCCCACCATTTTTAAATGGTAAATGTTCCATTGCATTCCTAGAAAACAATTAAAGCGATTGCAGTACGTCCAACATTATTTTTGTGGGCAGAGGGGGGATAATGAGTAAATAATTAATAGAGTGTCGCTGATGGTTTTGACCAGGATGGTAGGTGTATTAATGTCGTACATACTGAATCACAGTTTTCGGACTGTTGTAAGTAAATGGTTGTAATATAAACATGATTATTATATGGCTTTTCAAAATTCTCTATTCTGATTGGTTGACAAGCCAAGTAAAAACCCATATCCGGACCGTGGTCCGCATTTTCCGTATCTGAACCGGTGTCCCGGATGTCGTTTATCTGGCGGGAAATTTTTGCTTTGCAAACAGAAAAAATTTTTGCTTTTTAATTTTCCAATTGTGTGTCATTAAAATTTACAGATAAAAATTTCAAACAACCAAATTGTTTTTGATTGAGCACGCATGCTTACCGTATATTGCTGCCCAGTGAAACTGACGATAGCCGATTTAATTCGCTCGAAAAGCAAATGCTCACAGACTCAGTTCAGCCATATAATAAACCGATTATTGACCTCGCTTATTCGGTCTGTACTGTGAAATATCAGACCTCTGTTTTTTGCATGGACCTCGCTCCTTCGTCCATACTAAAAAACCTCGGTCTGATATTTCACAGTACAGACCTCGCGCTCGGTCAATAAGCCGTTAATACACTTTTCCAAGAAATAGGTCACTTTATGTACAGAGCCTCGTTTTCGTGTATGCGAGATTACTTAAAGCTACTACTGTTCCCAGTAAACTGCGAAACGACCGTTTTTACGAAGGACATATTTGTGTACTTCGTGATCACAATTCGTTGCAAGCGGCGTGTGAAAAACTGCAAGTTTCAGTTTGACATTTCTGACAGTTAAATGAATTTCTAATTTTATAGTCCAATCAGATGTGTAGTTTTGAAATTTAAATCAAAACTACGCTCCTGATTGGACAATAAAATTAGAAACCATTTAACTGTCAGAACTGTCAAACTGAAACTTGCAGTTTTTCACACGCCGCTTGCAGCGAATTGTGATCACGTGGTACACAAATATGTCCTTCGTAATTGACAAAACTGTCACTGACAAACCACCTAGTTTAAACCCCAGTTTACTGGGAACAATAGTATCAAACACGAAGACGGCGCCCTATAGCCATGGTTACGTACTTTCCTGAAGAGTGTATTACATATGCCTTTCTGATTGTTTTGCCTGCAATGCATTTTGCCTTTACGTTTTCAAATTTGGTCCACCCCTCATTGTCACATTGCAGCAACACTATAAGATCGCATCGTACAGCAAGTCACACAGTGAAAAATTTGATATGTAAAGACGTTCAAATATTTGAAAATGTTTTCTCATAAATACTGCGAGTTCAAAAGGATACTAGTGTATAGCTCAGTGCATTTTAAGGAAGGAGGAGAGTGTCGGGTACCTTCGATTGCATTATTCATTTCTGATTTATATTTCATCCATTAGCTCCAGCAAGGTAACCAGCAATTCAACCAACACTTCGCACATCAAAATTCTCAACTGGCATTTTTCAAGTTGCCTGGTTACAACGGCTCGGAACAACACGCGATGCATCAGGCTAAACAAGGTCAAATGAATGGCAGTCCTCAGCAATATAACAGTCAGTCACTTTCCAGACAATTCGCTAACTTTGTTCCGTACATGGAGCCTAGCAGTATACACAATGTTCGCATGCAGGGATATATGCCTGTTTATCCTGTGGAGAACCCGTTAAACAAAGTAAGTATATATATATTCAACTCTTATAGTTTTTGTAACCAATATCACCTTACTCTGTCTGGCAGTCGGTCTGGAAACACTATTTGTACTTCTCATATTATGTTAAATAAAACTGCATACGCTGACTGGTTGCACTTTTTATAATCCCAAGTCAAAAGTATTACATGGCTTTTCATCTAATGCAATATAATCGCTATTCGCTACTAATTTTCAAATTTCTCATCACTCGACTTTGTTTAGCTTTTCTAGTACGTTTATACGCGTTTTTAGCCTGCTTAGAGTTAAATTTATTACTTTTCTTGCCATACATAATAATATAATATGTAATATCAATGTAAATTACAAATATGGATAGCAAGATACTTTGTTGTAGCGAATAGTTCGCTACACTTTTGAAACTGCAGCTGTAGTCAGTAGCGGGCTACACTCTTTGACAAGTAGCAGTAGTTGTAGCTGACCACATTAATAAGCAGGAATTCTGGATGCAGGAATTCTGAATTTTCACTGAAGCGTGGAAACCCTGTATACTACACATCTATTGCCGTGATATATGTAATTATTCCCGTATCTGTAGAAATGCATGTTTTGGCATCCAACACCTCGTAGACACGAGCTTGTTCTCGCATAGCGCATGTGGTACAACACGATGACATCTTCGCATCCACATGGGTGAAATGTGACCATAATGCTCTAGTGACAGACCACAAGGGAAGTGTCCTTCCACTATCGCTAATGGACATCCATTAACTCTATTCAACACCAAAGTGAAGGAGTGTATAAAAACGTGTTTCGCTGTTGCTAACCATAACGCGATTTTTCTATATATGCGTACGGTTTGATCTCATATCAAGATTAATTTTTGTTGCAATTTAGGTGATGGAAGAGAAGATGGACAGCTCGGCAGGCATGGACAAAACTGAAAGGAGAAATTGACTCTACTCTGACTAACAAGTTTTTTATTTGAACCATTTTATTTATGGACGAAACAAACGGAATGCGTTGTTGCCCCCACACCATCAAAAAAGTTAAATCAAAGATTTTCCATTTGGATAAATACCAAATATTTCAACATCGTTGCATCATATTGGGCCAATATTAGTGCGTCCGTTTGAACGGGCATGGTTGTGTTAACACTGTGAGACTGCATGGGTTGGTAAAAGTTGCTGTTTAACGTTATCCGCGGTGGCGCCGCCAGGACTTCCTTTGGGGGGGGGAGGCAACTTATTAATTTGTGAGTCACAACTCTAGAGGTGTCTTGGGCGTGCTCCCCCGGTAACGAATTGAATTTTGGGTCTCGGAAACGGCATTTCCTGAAGAAAACATGAAGAAGACACCTGAAGAAAAATGTAAAGGTCTTAATTAGTCAGCTTTTTACTGTGTTAAATATTTATTTCAGAATACTTGACAAGTTAATTCAGTTGGAAACATATAAAGTTAATTCAAGTGGGAGACGTAGAGCTTCATATTGGAACAAATAATACGCCAAAACTGTCTGCTGATAAATTTCCACCTATTCCCCAATTTTCATCGGAACTGAACGAATCTACAACTACACTCTGAGAAAGTTGAGGGGAGGTTGGCGAGCGCCCCCCCCCCCACCCCCACTCTTGGCGGCGCACACTGGTTACTTGTAGTTTTCTACAACGTTAGATCTGGTAATGAACGTCTACAAGAATGCGTGAAACGCAAAATTTAACTATACGGTTGTAAAAGACGCGAACTCACCTTATACGTAATTGGGTTAGAGGAAGAAGGTTCAGGTTAAGCATTTTAACCTCATGGTATTTTTTGTAATCATTATATTACATACAGGTTCTTAAGGTACATTACCCAACGTTGTTGGGAGCGTTTGAACATTATGTTTGGTTGGTGTAAGAGCATAAAGCTCGACTTCGCGGGAAATGAGTTTGTTCCTATTAATTTAACAATAACAGCATAAAACACGTACAAAACAATAATACTTGTATTAACAGTTCGCCATCTTGAATTGCTCCTTAATTATGACAAATTCTTATACCACCGGGAAATATCTCAGGATTCCAGCGAACCACACTACCCTTACTGGAAGATCTTACCTCCGCTTTTAAGTTAGAAGTAAACTTGGAAAGGTTAATGACTGTGCTCATTGATTTTGGAAAATTTTGAGGACATGCCTTCGGTACACTTTGGCTTTGGCCCTTACATTTCTAACAGTCATTCCTTATTAACCAGAAATACAATAAAAAGTTAGCATTTATTATGTATAGAAAATTTAGACTGTCACAGTTGTATGCTGAATTTCAAGGAATGCAGCTTAAATAAGCAGGAGGCATATGCTTTGAATAGAGTAACAACGCTATAAAACATGGAGAAAATCGTATATCTGTATAGCCCCAGCGAGTTAACGCTCTTATAGAGCGTCTAGTTTACCTCAGTTCCAACAGCAAAATCATCAGATTTAAAATTAATGTCTTCATTCAATATGGGTGGTGATTTATTAGCTACATCTTTACAAATTTACAGCTACACCTTTGGCTTCACAAATTACAACAATTCTGATTCAGGAACCGATGCCGTAACCCCCCGTCCAAACCGAGGTCCAAACTGCCCTGACAGTCACGCCAATGTCCCAATCTCAAACACTCCTCCACTCAGCGAGTCAGCTCTTGGAGCAGTAGACTGGAATCTTTGGAAGCACATTGAGTTCATGATCAAATGAAACATCAATGATTGGATTGTTTGTCAACCAAATGGAGGAAATCTGGTCAGAAGGGGAAGTGGAGATACTACCGCCACGTTTTTTATATTCTGACAACTACTATAACACTAGTTGTCAGAATATAAAGAACGTGGCAACAGCTTGTAGTGGCACGAAAAAGAATTCACTGGCTCCCTTATGGACCATACTTTAGTGGTCCCTCATTGTTCTATTTCTTTAATGGATGCACATGTTATGCCTACCCAACGCATGACCCTTTTGGCAAAGATCGCACTGATCACAAGAAAGGAGTCAGCAACCCTGGCGGACAAATCTATCTTCGCTAGAATCCAAACCTTCGACTGAAGTTTCATATGAAAGTCCCCAAATGGACGTCATAATTATTCGTTCTACGTGTTATGTTGTGCAATACGTTTCAAAGCAGCCCCTTGCAGGCTCTAGCGATCATGTTGTTCCTAACGTTCTTGCCGTCCCTAGCATTCTTGCCGTCCCTAGCGTTCTTCCTGTTCTTGTCGTTCCTAGCGTTCTTGCCGTCCCTAGCGTTCTTCCTGCTCTCGTTCCTAGCGTTCTTCCTGTTCCTAGTAAATTCCAAACCTTCACATAACACACTTGATATAGCTTGCACAAGTAATCCGGGCGTAGATATATAGTCATACATAGCTTTTTAAATAACCCCTGAAACGACATTAGTAATAGCTGTGGTAACTGGCTAGACTGCATGGAAAGTTTAATTTTTTTCGGTATTTATAATATAGAAAAATTACATAGCATCAGAAATAAAAAAACCCCCAAAAAAAACCAAAAAAACATTTAGCATAGTATTAGCAACTTTGTATTGGTAATTTGGACTGCTTGCTCGGCCTCAAAAAGCGAGGTCACAAGATGGCGGAATATAAAAGTGATTGCACATGGATTATATCAAGGGAGCACGCCAGAAATATTTGTGTAAATTTATACTAACCTTTTAATTACATGTAAATGTTTTCAATTTTCATCGGGCGCCATTTTGAATGTTGAAAGCGGTATATATTATTAGCTTATCGCAGGCGCAATATTTTATGTTCACTTTGATATTAATTTATGTTACACGATGATACTCCGAAGGGCGACCGAGAAAGATCCGAAATTTAAAATAAGGCGGAGAAATAATAAAAAATAAAGAGGGGAGTGAAACGGCCGAACACGTGATGGGATATTGGCCAATGACAATGCGTATATCCAATTTCGTTATCTGGCCATGCTCGTTGACCAAGAACTGTCGAATCACGGGCAATAGGACAGGTGTAGTGTTGTTAAATAGAAAGTTAGAAATGGTATTGTACTTACTCATGTATTATAATTATGTTTAAAAGATCAGAATATTCATAACTTCTTATTTTGTTTCATAAATAGTTCTGTAATATTCGAAACAAATTCCATATCTGCTTCGTCTGCCATCGCCATGTTTACTCGTCCCAATCTACATGCTGCACGGCATTGCCGCCCCTCCTGGCAAAATAATAAGCAAGCGAGAAAAATTAAGGAGAAAATAAGAGGGTAGGAACATCGTTGTCATAAGCTGGATGCAGTGACACTTCCATATATGGCACAAACGTATCCATAACTTCCATATATGGCACAAACGTATCCACGACGCGTTTTATAACGTTTTATTTGACGTAGGGATGATGTGTAATGCTGCTTCCCGCCTATGACGATTTGAATTAGTCATGTGATACAAGATTGAGAAAGCTGATTCGCCCAGAGCGATGAAACGCCCACGAAACGCCCACAGTGTTCCTACCCTCTTATTTTCTCCTTAATTTTTCTCGCTTGCTTATTATTTTGCCAGGAGGGGCGGCAATGCCGTGCAGCATGTAGA
>CACRXK020002226.1:0-45283 GCA_902702795.2 Paramuricea clavata
AGAGACAACAAACCACAAAAGCGGAAGTGGGAAGGTTCTAATATTTTGACTTTGAAATCTACATTCTCAGAAGTACAACTGCAACACTAGCTTGCCAGTTATTTTTGATAGCAGATATTTTTTAAAACGCTGTTTTAATATGTCAAAATTTACAATCTAGTCCCCAAAGTCTAGTTTCCCCAAAGTCCAGGAAATGGCATTTCAGAGAATCTAAATTTAAAAATTTCGGCCTCGGGCCTTCGGCCAACAAAAAGAGCTTCCTACGGCCCTGTTATTGGAGTGAACTTAATTTGCAACCAAAACTGGATAAATGGAGCGGCCGTAAATAAAAAGTTTAAAAAATGAACTTTGGAACTTCACGATTGACACACATGCGTATTGCAACCATTTTATTATTGACCGGTCAATAAATGTTTCATTGCGGACCGGTTGCCGAACATGATGTTTTGTGGACCGGTACGTGACACGGTTTTGACCAATTGGCAAACAGAAAAATTGAACTTTGACACTAACTATATAACAATAAGAGTTAGTTACCTTTGTTCTATTTTATGCTTTTGTAATCTAGAACAATAGTAACTAAGCATGTGTGTTTATATATAAAGTTGTGAATTGGGTATAAACAAACGTTACCCAAATTTGTCTAATCGAGCGAACCTTGGGTCAGTACACATATTTTTATAAAAATAGCAAAACCCTTCGGCTAAACAGGATTCTGATTATCATACTGAGCGAGATCAAAATCAGGGGAGTTTCTGCAAAGTGCATTAAACCATATTACCTGTAGCACTATTTCATGACCTAAACATCGCACACAGACACTTATGTAAGGGACCTGTCGTTAATTACAGGGGGGCTGGTGGAAATGAAAAATTAGATGCTAAAATTTTGTTGCCCCCCCCCTTGAGAATAACACAATTATACTTGACCACCCCCCCTCCCCCCCCCACACACATGCAAATAACAAAAGGCACATTCGTAATTTAAAGTTCTTATAAAGCCACATTTAATCATACTACCCTATCATAGTTGCCAACATTGGGAATAAAACATCCGTGAGATTTTGCTTTGAAGCACCCACGAGGCACCACCATAGTTGGCGCTGAGCGGAAAAATGTGAAAATATGGAGTCTCTAGATCGTTGGAAATGGCATTTTCAGAGTCTTCGAAAAATACCTTATACATACAACTTTTGGTAGCTTTTCTTTAGATATACAAAACCATATTGTTGAATACCCACGAGTACGAGGTTTCATGAAGTGATGTTTTGATTATCTATTTTTGGCTGAATGACGTGAATTGTTTCTAAAGAAAAAGGTTTTATGTAATTTGACGCAAATGAAGTCACTCTTAATAGTTAAAATGTGCAACATTAAGCCAACATATTTAAGAACCAGTTGGGTTATTTTCGTAATCCGTGAGAATCCGTGAGACATATTAACAAGTTGTGAGCTCACTGTGAGGTTTTAGTAAAATCTGTGATGTTCATGGTGGATCCGTGAGAGTTGGCAACTATGCCCTATGTACATGTATTGTAATTTATATATTCTTTACCATTTATTGGGTCATCGGCTGTTCCAATGTACATGTTTATGTTGAAATCAGTTTAATACATGGTGTTGTGTTGGAGTTTACTACAGTTCTACTGCTCTCTATTTTTATCTTTTTATCTGTAGGTTTTATGGTACAACAGGGTCATGTGGGGCAGGTATTAATATTGCAAAAAAATGCCCCCCCCCCTTTTTTCATGCACAAAAATACCTGACCCTCCTACTTTCCCACCAGCCCCCTTCCCTCTCCTCCCCTGTAGTTAATGACCGGTCCCTAAGTTTTCTACTCACATTGGTCGTTCAGACATGCACGTCCCGCCGTGGGAGCGGCAGATGAAAGTCATAATCAGGAGATTATGGTATTGTGTCAATGTTTCTGACGAAGTTCTTATTATATTACCAATATATATTTAATAACATTAGAAGATATCAGGGTCGTAGACAAACAGTAGAATCGTTGCAACTGTACTACTGTATAATTACTGTACTATTAAGTGTAATTAGTGCAAGTGTAAGTTAAGTGTAAATGTAAAGCATTTCGAATTCGAGAATGTTCTGTACACGATCGCTTGTATATATTGTAATTATATTTTCGCAAAATTGTATATATTCTTGTGAACAAGCTAAGAAAGTTTACTGGGTAATAAATCAGCTTACTTTAACTCTTCATTTATTAGTGTCGCTGATCAGCGAACACGCGAATGTAAACAAATAGCTAAAAATAGGCCCAATTTGGAGATTTATAACTTTTCAGAAAATTGCTTGCAGACGAGTTTTATTCCTGATTACTTAACTTTAGTAGGTATACTTTCAAATTACATGCCTCTTGAACTTCAGATAGGTGCCACTTTTGAGCTATTTTAAGTAAAATATGAGCAATTTTCAGCCTCTCGTCGCCATGTTGAAAACATAGTTTCATAAAACTATAAAAAAATCGTATTAAGCAAATAAAGTTGTTCAATCTCCATGAAAACGAGAGTATTAGTGTTAATCTTGCATGTGAACAGTAACTGCAGGGGATAAACGCACCAAAACGTTTTTAAAAAATCGATGAATTCTTGTAAAATTCCCCTTCATTTCCGGTCTGAAAATACTCTTGCAAGGTCAAATTTCAACATGGGCTATAACTCCTATAAAATAGAAAGTTGAAACGTTCTGAAAGAAGCTCGATTAATATTGACCAAAGTCTAGTTCATATGCAAAATATGAGCTAAATCTATTTTTCCTTCCCCAAACCAGTGGGTGGATTTTACTGAGAGGCCCTCTTAAGTATTGTTTACACTTTTTGCTTTGTTAATTGTTTCATTGCTACATGACGTTCTTAACTATTTTGCATATTACTACATGAAGTCAATGTGAAAAGAACCTCCGGTGGATTCCCTAACTTAGGGTGGCATAGCCATACAAATATGACTGCAAGGCCTTTTAAGGCAGTCAGTTCTCCAAAACAGTTGCCAGAATGCATTGACATTTGCTATAATTCAATGTAATCTCATATTTATATTAAAAACTATTTTAGTATATGTACAGTACAGTATATTGATCTCATATCATCCCCGAGCCGGCGGCGCGAAGCGCCGTGCGAGGGTACTAATTCCCCCCGGCTATTTACACCCGGGGAAACGAAAGCATTAGCGAAGTCTAAAGTTCGTCAAAGAGCGCGGGCGTCGGTCACCAACGATGGGTGGTCATCCTCACTGATCTCAAAAATATGGCGGACTGTCATGAATGACGGACACTGATTGGTCCAATTTAAAGTGTGCATTATAACGGCTGCATGACGACAGTGTAATAGCAAACATTTCTTGATTTGATGAGTTGATGATTGATAAATTTCTTGCAAATATTCTTCATTTTTGCTGGTATTTCTGCAAGATTTTGTAAATTTCAAGAAAGAAAGGGCGAAAGAATGGCTGCAAGCTTTTAAAGTTGCTCTGTATTTTATAAATTTTAAATGTTTCTATAAACAATCTAACGGTGCTCCAACTTAATAAATGATCCATTTCGAGCTGGGAACGTGATGTATATAGTGGAGTTGTTGGTGATCTATTTAAGGATATATGTTGGAAGTTTTATCTCAGACGCTGCTGAAGTTGGTCAAGCGGAGCCATATTGTTTGTGTAAATCGACTGATAACTCTAGTAACTCAAGTCTGTTTTCTATAACAATGAATACATCTGGAAGTTTCAGCTATCATTATAACAATGGACTTAATCGAAATTGGCTTCCTAGAGGCAGAAGAGCTGGGTTTGAAAGTTAAATATTCCCGTGATAGCTCAACCACGGAAAATTTATTCAAACTACAACGATTTTCGGGGAGTAAATACGAATAATTTACTTGTTATTCCTGTAGCTGAGACCCAGAAAACATTTGAGAATCAAACAAGCTTCGTTCCTAACATTATGCTGTCAAATACTATGTCTCTGGTCCCAAAGTTGATTGAAATACAAGAACTGCTTTTACGGCTAAATGTCGAAATTGCATGTATAGTCGAAACCTGGCTGAAAAATCACATAGACGACAAGGTGGTGAATATTGACGGCTACAATGTGATTCGGAAAGATCGTACCTCCCATGAACACGGAGGAGTCTGTATCTACCTAAAGGACAATATAAAATATGAAACCATTGGAGATCTACAATGTTGTGAGCATCATGAAATAATTTGGATTAAACTAAATCTTAAACGAATTCCTCGGGGTTTTTCATGCATCATATTAGCGGTTGTCTATTATCCAGGCCGAACAAGCCCAGCAGAATCTGATGCCACGAACATCATTAGCCACCTGTTCGACAGTTTGATGACGGCAGAATCCATCTTTCCGAATTGCGGAATAATCATTACCGGTGATTTCAATCGACTTAACCTCAACCAATTGAAAAACCACTTCAAGCTAAAACAACTAGTTAAATTTCATACGAGAGGAACAGCAATACTTGATTTAATTCTGACGAACATGGATAAACACTTTTCCACACCTGAATGTTTCCCTCCGTTGGGTTTGTCGGACCATAATACAGTTTTCTTAAAACCAACATTAAGAATCCCAAATCAGCATACTCGGAAAACTGTAACAATTCGTGATATGCGAGAAAGCAATAGGGCCCTTGGTCGCTACTTTGCCTGCGTTGATTGGTCGTGTTTATATAGTCAAAATACATGCGAAAACAAATCTAAAGTCTTTAATGATCTCTTCACGATTGGTTTGGAAAACATCTTACCCGAAAAATCGATAAAGATTTATCCTACAGACACCCCGTGGATGTCTGTAAAGTTGAAGAAGTTAATACACCAGCGCCAGATCGCCTTCCACAAGAACAAAAACAGTTTATCATATAAGTTCTATCGTAATGCAGTAAATAAGGAAAGGAAAAGATGTAAAGCAGCGTATTACGCCTCTAAGGTGAAAGACCTTAAAGGAGTCAACCAACGAAAGTGGTGGGATGAAATCAACAAGTTAAGCGGATCCAAAAAGAAAAATTCAAATTTGCAATGTTCCCTCAACATCCCCGAATACAATGACAAGACAAACCCAGAAATCGCCAATGCCATCAACGAAGCTCTGTTAGATCCCCTGCAAGTTTTAAAACCTCTCGATCCTGAATCCGCAGATGTATTTTTACCGTTGGAAGAAAATCCTGAATTCCTCGAAGTACCAGCTTATCGAGTGTATAATAATTTGATACACCTGAATAAAAAAAAAGCCTCTGGTCCTGATGGTGTATCAAACTGGATGCTGAAAGACTATGCCGAGTTCCTAGCGCAGCCAATTGCGGATATAATAAACGCCTCGTACAAAGAACAAAAACTACCAAAAACTTGGAAACTGGCAGATATTACACCTCTCCCCAAAGTAAAGCAAGTTACTGACCCAAAGAAAGAGCTACGACCTATCTCTCTGACTTCTGCAGTTTCTAAAATTGCAGAAGACTTTGTAGTTTCAGACTATATTAGACCAGCTTTAGAGAAGAAAGTAGATCGTAATCAATTTGGCACCGTCTCTGGTTCTTCCACTACGTTAGCTCTAATAGGTATGGTGCATAACTGGCTCGAAGCTACAGACGGTAATGGATCTGCAGTACGGGTCATTTTGTTCGACTACCGTAAAGCGTTTGATCTCATAGATCATGGCATCCTAATCACCAAATTGAAAGAAATTGGTATACCAAACAGCATCAAAAATTGGATAATCGACTTCCTCTCAGATAGATCACAACGAGTGAAGCTTAGTAAGGACTGCCTATCAGACTGGGGCAAGATTCCCTCTGGTGTTCCCCAGGGTACCAAACTTGGACCCTGGTTATTCCTACTAATGATTGACGACTTGTCAGTTTCTGAAATTTTCAACATGTGGAAATATGTCGATGACACTACAGTATCGGAAACCATATCAAAGGGGCAACACAGCCATGTACAACAGGCAGTGGACCAAGTTAATGAATGGTCAAAGGAAAACTTGATGCAACTAAACAGTGAAAAGACAAAGGAACTGATCATAAGTTTTAGCCGACCCCATCCTCCACAATTCTCACCTAGTATTATAGACGAAAATCCCATTTTGAGGATAACCAAAGCAAAGTTACTCGGGTTAATGATTAACGATAAACTGACATGGAACGATCATATTGAGGAACTAGTGAAGAAGAGTTCTCGGAAGCTGTATTTTTTAAAACAACTCAAGCGTACGCAAATACCATCAAACGATTTGGTTACATATTATTGTGCATGCGTTAGATCTTCTTTGGACTATGCATGCCCAGTATACCATAGCTCTCTACCAAGTTACCTACATGACGACCTGGAAAAGGTCCAAAAGAGAGCTTTAGCGTGCATTTTCCCAGGAATACCTTATTCTGATGCTTTGGTATTGGCGGAAATACCCCCTATTAAAGACCACCACAGCACAATTACAAAGAAACTGTTCCAGTCCATATCCGAGAACCCAAAAAATAAAATCCATCACCTGATTCCAAGTGCTAACAAAAATCCTAAATACAATCTTAGGAAAAATAGGAAATTTTCACTACCACTAGTAAGAACAAAAAGATTCTCGGACTCATTTATTATGCGTGGTAGTACCAACACACTTTATGATTAGTGTAGATTATTATTAAAATCTCTAACAATATAGATTTTATAACTTTTAAAATAAGACTTTGACTCTTAAAGAAATTTTAGTTAGTAAAGTAGTTAAGTTGTAAATTTTTTGTAAAAGTTGCACAATTCAGTGTAAAACTGCAAGGTAACTTATTAAATAATCTATCCTATCCCTATCCGACGTTAATGAAGGTAAGTTTGTTTTAAATATTGATTTTATAATGGCTTTAAAACCCGACGGCCTTTGCGTATATGAAACAACTAAACAGGACAGCATATAATTTCAGTGTATCTTTAATATTGATTCCCTTTTTTATTATATTGAATTTTTTAAATAAAAAATAAAGCAAAGTTATTTGCAAGCGAGAATTGTAAATCATTTTATTGCAAACTCAAAGTTTATCGATAAAGCCATTTAATAGTTAAAGGCAGTTTAGTTTTATAAAGAACACTTTAAAACGTTTTGTAAATTGTTTGTGGTTGAATTTTACCTTAAATTGAAGCTTGTATTACGTATAATTACATACCTAACTTAAATATGTTGGGAAATTGATAATTTTGTAATTAAAAGTGATATTTTTAGGCGATTTTCATTTGTAAGAATATTCTTAAAAAATTATCGTGTTACCATGACAACTACTTTAGGTACTTCATGTTCGGAAAATACAACGGTTTTGTCGGCAAGGCGAGGGTTTCTTCATGCATGTATTTTCTAGTATTTAAGTTTAAATATTGTTTGGTTGTGGTTCTCCTTATTTCGTAAGCTTTCTCTGAGAAGTTCCTTCAATTTCTGTAAGGTCCGGAGTTTTGTCAAAATTCCTAATTCTTTAAGTTTTCATTTCATTTGGCTTGGCTTGGCTGTCAATAACTCTAGGTGAACTTCAGGTTCTACATAAATTTGTGTGGACACACGGGGGTCACTTTGAACGGCAATTCTTTATTGTGTTTTCCCAGTAATCTGTGTTTCGTTTCTGGTAGGGCTGTGTTAGTCATTCACAGTCAGACAAATTGCTCGACCTGTTTGCCAACAAGAAGGACATCTTTTGGTGGATTCCATTTATTAGACCTTTGCAGATGGACTCACCTGCAATCATCATTGAGTTTTTCCATGCCTAGTAGCAAATTTAAAAAACATTTTGAACTAATTAAATTTATGCATAATATACACAATAATTGTTTCATTAATTAATTAATGATGTACCTTGACCAGTAAACTTATTTATCCCCTCATGCATTTGCATGAACCAGGGAACATGGTAAACCATGGCATGCATATAGGGAGTGATCCTTGCAGGCTCATACCCCAAGTTCTTTCCATTCATGGACAGCCAGGACAGGAACAAATTAACCCAATTCACAGCCTAAAATGATAAACAAACTGAATTGTACCTTTATTGCATAAATTATATTTTGTAACTATGAGTCCTTGATTAACAGCCAATACAATTGAATGCACCTAATTTAGTATTTTACTCAGATATCTGACAATTTTAATCATCAGTGGAAGAGTATCCAAATGCTCTGCTGCACTTTAGTGTTTTACTCTGTCCTAAACCTGAGTGACCGGACAATTTTACTTGTTAGTGGAGAAAGTACTGCTAGTTAATAGGGTTAAGCAGAACATACCTTGTCAAAGTATTTAGATATTTGTTCATCTGAATGTATATTCACAGCAGTCAAGCCTGCCAGTGTGAATATACACTCAGAGTACACAACACCAATACAGCAAATATGATTATTAGATTACACTGATATCGAAGGAACTAGACTCAGTTCCAAAATATCACATACTTGAACGGCATGTAGTAAAACACTGACTACCGGAACACTGGAACACCACCGGAACACCACCATTTTGTTTGGGGTTAGGATTAGGGTTTGGATTAGGGTTGGGGGTTAGGGTTGGGGGTTAGGGTTAGGTGGTGTTCCGGTGGTGTTCCGGTGGTGTTCCGGTAGTCAGTGTTTTACTACATGCCTACTTGAACTGACCTGACCACATAGCTCAGTTGGCAGAGCATTGGGCTAGTATTCCAAAGGTTGTAGGTTCGATTCCCACCGTGGCCAGGCATATTTTATTCAAGCTTGCCCGGTGTGAATATACACTCAGAGTAACATCACAAGCATCATTTTGTTAATCTGTTGGAGTTAAAACACCCATCATTTCATACATTTCATTAAATTCCTAGAAAATATAACAGAGCAAATAAATCGTACAAACAAATGTATATGGTCGACCCCAAAATAATGCCAATGTCCCAATTAATACCTGCCAGAGTCTGACAATGGTCCCACTTGTATTATCTGGAAGTATGGTCACCAGCTTGCTTGGTAAAGTCTTGAGGAGCAGTCGCTTGTCTGACCCCATAAGGCCTGTAAATTCATACAGGCCACCTCTGCAATCTTCTTCAGCTTTCTCCCAGACATTAAAATATATGCCACAACTTATAATACACTTAATGAGTGCATCTAAATTCTTGTTGGACCTGTCCATTGGTCTTTTATTTAAATTTTCCCTCCTGTCATTCTCTATGGCATTTATGACCAGATTCTTGGTCAGCTTGTCTATAAGAGTAATAGTATATACAAAATTAAAATACTATTCAAATTAATTTATGTTTATATTGGTATAAAGCTATTTCCCTTATATTGGTATAAAGCTATTCCCTATTACTACAAAATGCCTTCATGCATATGCTGTCTTATGTATAGTATTCCATTTATACAAGGTTGGCAAAAATGCTATTGCCAATAATAAAGCTTAAAACACCTCTGAGGTAGGCAGGCAACTTGCATCCCACATGAATTTAGACTTTCCAACCTTGTACAAATACTGTACCGGTATGGTGTAACTTAACGCTTGCCTGGGGCAAGTAAAAATCATGTAATCCATATTTACTGCAATTGTTTGCTTCAAATTTGTTATTTTATCATTGCATACACAATAGAGCACATGCATAAAAGACATTTTCGAGAGACCAGAGGTCTTACATCAAATGAAGCTCATTCAAAACCACATTGCATAGAGGAATATTCAAAAGAGGCTTGTATTCACAAGAATAATTTCTCTTTAATGCACATTGAAAGATATCTTCAATACACCGTGATACATCGCATCTAAAAGTTTAGAAAGTTAGACAATAACCTCCCTAAAAGTAGCCACACACCCAATCACACTCTCAATCAGGTAAATGGTTTTTATATATTAGGACTGAGAAGACAAAGTGATAGGTATAATTTATATTTCTGGACCACCTGTCATCAGGGGAAATTGGATACAATAATAGTTGGTGAAAGAAAAATTGCCATTCTAGTTTCTGCCCACAAAAATTAATATTATATTATAATTGTCTGGCAAATCTATTGGTAAGCATATTATTACGAAAACTGTGGATCCTTCGTCTACCTTGAAAAACATGTCATGTTTTTGTGTCAAAACATGCAGGAATGCAACTGCATACCTGTCAAACTATTATAATTAAATTGTCAAACTATTATAAATTGTCAAACTATTATTATATTTACCTCAAGTTCATGCAGGACAAAGAAATTGTAAAGAAATTCTGCTTCGATGTTTTAACATTGTTTTATAGTACTTCAATTAAATAGTTTAAAATAGTTCAAAGGGAATTAATGTATGTTATGTATTACTGTAATTGTAGATATGTATAGTCTGTTAGTGTTACGATTGTTTGTGCATGATTGTCTTATCATTAAATTATTATTATAAAGTACGAATCACATCAAAACGTGTGCATTACTGAGTAGAAATCAAAATAATATAATGTGTGTATTTAATACTTTGTAAAATGATGCATCAGCACGACTCATTTTATACTTTATGTTTATACACTTTGATCAAGTCACATTTAGAACTATATATTACTTGAAAAGTTTGCTGACTAGTGACTACGTTTAATAAATACGCCATTGCAACATTAATTCATATATTTGATACTTTGTAGTGTGTGACTCAATGGTCAATATGTAGATTGTCCTTAGTTTAAGTGACATTGTTTTTATTTGGGACTACAAGAGCTTGTATACCAGAATTATTTAAAACTTGGCACTTACACGTTTCGATGTCTTCTTTAAAATGTTTTTCACAAGTAAATACCTTGTCGTTGTCAATCTGCGCTCGAAAATTCTTGTCAATTACTCTTGTTTTGGTGAGTTCGTTTAACCACTGTGATCTCCATGCCTTATATTCGTCGTTCTTAGGCGCTGGGAGTTTAAAAATACCGATACCTTTAGTTCTTCGACACATCCTACAACCCATCACAGCGCAATTATCGCCTGGCATTTCCCAGATGAAACTTTATACTGATTTATGTCACCATGACTAGTCGAATTGTGTACAAGTGTATATTATATTACCTATTTGTGTGCACGGTCTTTGGTCATGTGACTTAAAAATCGCGAAATCAACATCTGTCATTGAAGTTTGCCGATGTCATTTGTAAGTATTTACTGTATAATCGAAAAGAAGTTAATAACTTTTCTTACTGACAGATTTTCACTTTTTTGTAACTATATATATTTTTCTGTTGCTTTCACAGCATTCATAATGAAGGAGACTGATGCTGATGAAAAGAAGGTGAAAGCAGCAGTCACTCAACTGCTCAATACAGAATCAAAAAGAACAAATAACCAGTAGGATATTGTTAAGCCTGGTTTTCATGTAGTCATTTGAGTGTTGCTAGTAGGCGATGGGATATGGTTTATTCTATAGCAACACCTGCAGTGACCATATGGAAACCAGGTTTAAGAATTTATTGACTATTTTTTCAGTATAGGAAAACTTTTATAGTTTATCAGAAACTGGTGACCGAAACACATTAGTTTATATTTATTAGCATCTATGTATGTATATTTATATATACTGTAATTTAGAAGCTTAAAGTCCAGTATATATTTGAACATTTTACATAACATTTTCTAGTGTTTATCAAAACCTTGATTTAGCTGTCTGTAGTTGCTTGATTTTGGGCACTACTTAGTTGAAATGCATTTTTCAAATTTGTTTAAAGTGCCTTACGAAACGAAAATTTTTATTGTCTTCTTTAAAAGAACTATAAAAACTATAGAGTAACTTCTTCATTCTGTTGCTTTGTTTTTGAGATATTTCAGTTAGTTTGATATACGTGCCATGTTTTCTACATCACAAAATGCATAATGAGTTTGCTGAAAATGTTATATATTAATTTTTTCTGTGTTGGTGTAGTGTACTCAGGTGAATATGATATTTGTGGTGTTACTCTGAGTGTATATCCACACCGGGCGAGCTTGAAAAATGGGCTAGTATTCCAAAGGTCGTTGGTTCGAATCCCACCGTGGCCGGGCATATTTTTCAAGCTCGCCCGGTGTGGATATGCACTCAGAGTAACACCACAAATATCATATTCACCTGAGTACACTACACCAACACAGAAAAAATTCATATTAATAGAATACATTGGTATCGAAGGAACTAGATTCTGTTCCGAAATATCACTTACTCGAACCGTCCTGACCGCGTAGCTCAGTTGGAAGAGCATTGGGCTGGTATCCAAAGGTCGTAGGTTCGAATCCCGCCGTGGCCGGGCATATTTTTCAAGCTCGCCCGGTGTGGATATACACTCAGAGTAACACCACAAATATCATATTCACCTGAGTACACTACACCAACACAGAAAAAAAAATTCATATTACTAGAATACATTGGTATCGAAGGAACTAGATTCTGTTCCGAAATATCACTTACTCGAACCGTCCTGACCGCGTAGCTCAGTTGGAAGAGCATTGGGCTGGTATTCCAAAGGTTGTAGGTTCGAATCCCACCGTGGCCGGGCATATTTTTCAAGCTCGCCCGGTGTGGATATACACTCAGAGTAACACCACAAATATCATATTCACCTGAGTACACTACACCAACACAGAAAAAATTCATATTAATAGAATACATTGGTATCGAAGGAACTAGATTCTGTTCCGAAATATCACTTACTCGAACCGTCCTGACCGCGTAGCTCAGTTGGAAGAGCATTGGGCTAGTATTCCAAAGGCCGTAGGTTCGAATCCCACCGTGGCCGGGCATATTTTTCAAGCTCGCCCGGTGTGGATATACACTCAGAGTAACACCACAAATATCATATTCACCTGAGTACACTACACCAACACAGAAAAAAATTCATATTAATAGAATACATTGGTATCGAAGGAACTAGATTCTGTTCCGAAATATCACTTACTCGAACCGTCCTGACCGCGTAGCTCAGTTGGAAGAGCATTGGGCTAGTATTCCAAAGGTCGTAGGTTCGAATCCCACCGTGGCCGGGCATATTTTTCAAGCTCGCCCGGTGTGGATATACACTCAGAGTAACACCACAAATATCATATTTACCTGAGTACACTACACCAACACAGAAAAAATTCATATTAATAGAATACATTGGTATCGAAGGAACTAGATTCTGTTCCGAAATATCACTTACTCGAACCATCCTGACCGCGTAGCTCAGTTGGAAGAGCATTGGGCTAGTATTCCAAAGGTTGTTGGTTCGAATCCCACCGTGGCCGGGCATATTTTTCAAGCTCGCCCGGTGTGGATATACACTCAGAGTAACACCACAAATATCATATTCACCTGAGTACACTACACCAACACAGAAAAATTCATATTAATAGAATACATTGGTATCGAAGGAACTAGATTCTGTTCCGAAATATCACTTACTCGAACCGTCCTGACCGCGTAGCTCAGTTGGAAGAGCATTGGGCTAGTATTCCAAAGGTCGTTGGTTCGAATCCCACCGTGGCCGGGCATATTTTTCAAGCTCGCCCGGTGTGGATATACACTCAGAGTAACACCACAAATATCATATTCACCTGAGTACACTACACCAACACAGAAAAAATTCATATTAATAGAATACATTGGTATCGAAGGAACTAGATTCTGTTCCAAAATATCACTTACTCGAACCGTCCTGACCGCGTAGCTCAGTTGGAAGAGCATTGGGCTAGTATTCCAAAGGTCGTTGGTTCGAATCCCACCGTGGCCGGGCATATTTTTCAAGCTCGCCCGGTGTGGATATACACTCAGAGTAACACCACAAATATGTTATATATTGTAAATATGAAATGAAATTACTCGAGAATCCAGGTATTTGATGTTGTACAACAACACAAATGCACACTATACCACAAAATAGAGAAGGGCAGAAGGTTCACTCGAGTCGGAACCTTTGAAGTTTTTGTGCCGGCACATGTTACTTCCGGATCCTGGCCGCCATGTTGAAAGCAACCAACTTTGGTCCAAAACATTATAAACTAATATGGCGAAACTTGTATTTCATAACTTTAAATGGGTATATCGTCGTTATTTTATGGTGGATGTCATTGAAATTTTCAGGACGTACAAAAGAAAGGTAGATTATTCATTTTATTATAATAAAAGCTTATTGAATGATGCTAAAATTGTCATTTTAAACGCAGCAAACTGTATGTGCTGTTTTGGCACCGATGGATATAACGCATTTATATGTTGTTTTTCTGAGTGTAGTTTGAAACTATTGCAATTACTATTCCACTTAAACTGAAGAAAAATGCGTCATTCTTTAGAACGCAGTAGGTTGAATTTTTTTAATTTTAGGCGCATAATTATACTGTGAATATCCTTATAATTCGTACTACTATTCGTACTAAATTATATACCTGATCAGTGAAAGGGGATGTGATGTCTTTGTATTGGGCTTCTTTTCTTAATTAACAAAAACGTTTTTGGACTAAACTAAGTAAACTGCACGAGTAGAATCCATTTTCACCAGAACTGGTTTATAATTTGTAACTTTGATATTAAACTTTGATTGCTGGTAACAGTAATGAGTACGATATTTGTTCACATCTGTATCAAGCAATTGATGGTGGAGCAGACTAATTTGCCAGAAGTTACAGTTCATGACCCAAAATTGCAACACAC
Organism: Paramuricea clavata; assembly: GCA_902702795.2. Taxonomy (NCBI): domain Eukaryota; kingdom Metazoa; phylum Cnidaria; class Anthozoa; order Malacalcyonacea; family Plexauridae; genus Paramuricea; species Paramuricea clavata. The sequence continues at coordinate 14,607 of CACRXK020002226.1, forward strand.
CAATCTCATGTAGATTTACTCAGCAAGCACCATCTTAATGATTTCACCTGTTATCAATTACCATCGGCATTGTTAGGTTTACCATCTTAGTGAAGGAGCGAGACTAATTAAGCTCCAAAATAATAAAATATTGCACATTCAAACTGTGTAGCTCAGTCTGGAATGCATTGGTCTTGTAAACCAGGGGTTGTGGGCTGCATTCTTACTTGCCTGGTATAAATTTACTCAGTGTAGCAACATATTAGTAATTTCTCCTGTGTATGATTACCATCAATATTAGATTTAACACCAGCCTTGTATCTTACAGTTCAGTTCTTATGTACTTGGTGTAAAAGATTTTAAGCAATATAACTTGTAGAAGTTATATTGATTAATTGTTTTGGCAACACAGCATATTGTCCAGTGCACATGGTTAAAGATGCGCTACCTTCAAATATTTTCTGTTCTTCTTTTTAGTGTTGGAAAGTTCACAATTGGCAAATTTCAAGCTGTAGTAAATGCACAACCTCAAAAACAATTTTTGTATCTTCCTTGATGTAGTCCAGAAAGCAATTTGTTGGAACATGAAGACCTTCAAATGTGTTTTCTGTTTGATCAAAGGCCTTAAAGAAACAAAACTGCTTCCTGTTATCATCTAGGTCATTACATTGGATGGCATTTGTGCATGTAGGACAGTTGCAGATCTTAATAGATTTATGGATCTAAACTCAAATTTATGGAACTAAATTATTATGGATTTATGGAACTAAAATCAAATTAAATATGGATTGATAATATGGATAAAAAATATGGATTTATGGAACTAAAATCAAATCAAAGTGTTGTTTACATTTTTGGGGTTGTACAACTTGTACATAGTAGAATACACTAGATGTTAAAGTTTCATTTACTTGGTTCCCTTTGTAAAAACAACACTACAACTTACATGCACCAACATCTGATTTGTTGCAAGTTGAAACCAGTTTTATTGCCTGATATATTTTACTCTGCCAACAAGTCTTAATAACTAAGGGGCTATTTACATGAGCCCGACTAGTCCTGTTAACCGAGGCACCCAGCTTAATACAAATCATTTAACAAGAATCTGCCTAGCCGAGATGTCACTTGAGTCAAAGGGGATGATACTGTAGCAACAATAAATGACTTGGTGCTAAATGTAACATAAACTTGAGTAACTGAGAGAATTCTCATATTCAGATTATTTTTCCCTCATTGTAGAGTAAACTGTTAATATGTATCTTAAAAACTATAGTGTATATTAGAAGCTCACAGATTTATAATTTAAACTGTCATTAAGATAAATCAGGTCTTTTATTGTCTGTTTTGTAAATGAAGTTCCCTGATTCATCTAAGCATTCATCTTTAAAATATTTTTCCAATATCAATGAACAGTCATGATAATGTCATTACATAAGAGGCCTTGTGATACCAAATTTGTAAAGTCACAGCATAAGGATTTCAATAGGTTCAAGTCAATATATTATCCCTAAAATTCATTTTTGAAGAAGAAGTAGGTCCAGCAATTTCTTTCATATCGCAATATTATTTTATATTAAACGATTGTAGGCCAATATGCCAAGTTGAATTACACTGTATTGAATAGTTGATCACAGATTCACAGAAGGTTCGATGAACTCGATTTATTAAATTTTATTTCCTTCATTGTTCATGGCATTCACGTCCTTAATCCTTTTGTACACCATGAAATATCACCAACCTATCACTCAAAACATATTTTACGGCGATCGGACTAACCACACATAAGCTATATAACTTTATATGTTTATCACTATTCGCCAAAGACCGAGGTGAAATTAATCGATGTATGACAATGGCCAAATTCCACGCTTAAATTCGTTTCTCATCCTCATAGTGACAATTAAATCAAAGAACAACCTCTTCTTTATGATATTTCAAAGTATCATGAGTTTTGCTTGGATACATAAAAAGCTAGAGCACTTTTAGTGGCTCTATTTCGTATTCCGCCATATTAACTCCTATAAAATTTCCTCTGGTTTGGTTGCTTTCAACATGGCGGCCACGCCGGAAGTCGGCTGACATTCTGGCACACTTTTTACCCTTGAGTGAACCTTCTGCCCTATATCTATTCTGTGCCTGGGCGCCAAATGCATCACCAGCTATATGACACTTTTATCACAGCATGGAAGGGCTGCTCCTAGATTTTAAAATGCTTCGCTACTTTAATTTCACGTGACCGGATATTGGGTTTACATTTTAGGGTTTCAAGTTAAATGTGCGTCAAAGGCCTAAAGCAGTGAACCTACCGATAACAGAAGGAAGTAGTGACAACTAGATTTTCTTAATTCCGAGAACTCTCAGAACAAGGTTTGTATCGTATATTTATTATTACTCTATACGTAATATAGCTCGTGACAGATTTGATGTTATAAATTCAGATCTCTTTGTTCATATAAATTAACCTTAGAGAACGTATGCAGCATAAAGGCTGCTTTCCACTGTTGCGTTTTCCCACATGCGTACACGCACGTTTTAGGTACGGAATTTCCGCACGCGTGAACGAACGAGTTGAGGCCTGCTCAACTCTTACGCGGGTGTTTGTATTCCGAGTAATGAGTAATGAGCAATGAGTAATGAGTAATGAGTAATGAATTTTCGTACTTGCTTTGGAAAGATAAACCATGAAAACATCACAGTGATTCCACTCACTCCTTGCCGTGAATAGTTATAATGCTGTAATAGTGTCAGTTTAAACTGCATGGTATCATAGATAGTATGATCAAATATGGCCATAATTTCGCTCATAGCATACTCGTTTTTAGTACGTCACATATTAACCAGTTCAGCCTTCAAAACGTTTGTCTCCAAGTTGAATAACATGTTCGCAATAGTATTTAAACAGATTCGCGATTTAATCGCATGTTCGCGATTTAAACAGTAATATCTTGGTTTTACAAACTGAAAACTTAGTTATCGACATTTCGCTTGGGAAAAACCTGAATTTAGCCGAACAAAATGGTATGCTTATAAGTAGTAATTTAGCCGAACAAAATGAAAGTGTTTTCGAGCTTAAAAACGTTTGGACGTCAATTGCGGATTTTATACTGGCTGCATGACCGCAGATAGCAAAACAAATATGGCGACCGAACTGAATTTATCATAAAACCAACCTTTATACGCTTGTATTCTACAGTATACTATTGCGAACATGTTGTTCAACTTTGAGACCATCGTTTTGAAGGCTGAACTGGTTAATATGTGACATGCGAAAATAAGCGAAATTTATATGGCCATATTTGATCATACCAGTTTAAACTGCTGACATCGTCACAGCATTATAATTATTCACGGCAAAGAGTGTGTGGAATCAGTGTCAATTTTTCATGGTTTATCTTTCCAAAGCAAGTAGGAAAATTCATTACTCGTTACTCATTACTTATTACTCATTACTCATTACTCGGAATACAAACACCCCTCTTACGCGACAAAATTAAAGCATTCCAGCAATGGACCGATTGCATAATAGGCAAAATTTCAAATCATCACAACAGCGTTAAAGAGCATCTCAAATTTAGTAAAATTGCAAAGTTTGGGTGCGAAATGTTGTAAAATGTGAAAAATGTACCCCAGCTGTGAAGTTTGCAAATTTTGTAAATTTTTGTATTACGCACGGAAAATTGGTGCCACTATCGAAAAAAACTGTATCAATTTTGCGTGCGTAATACCTTCAAAAATATACTAGAAATACATGCATGGAGCAACACCTCGCCTTAATTACTAAAGATGTAACAATATTTTCGGAACATGAAGTATTCGTAGATTGATGTCATAGCAATACGGCAATTTTTTAAATTTTAATAAATTTCTTAAAAAAAGATCAGTTTTAGTAATAAAATATTTAACTTCCAAAACGTTTGTTGTTCGTATGTCTTTATAAGCTTGACTTTGGCATTAAATACTACCTATTATGCTGCACTGATAAAACGTTTTGAAATATTTATAAAACTAAATCTTTATCTATAAATATATAAACGTCGTGTTTGTAATAAAGCTTTTCAAGCCATGCATTCTTTCATGAAAATAGCTTCGGTCTCATATTCTTTTGCATGTAAAGTTCGTTCATACTTTGAAATAATAATATAGTCTTGCAGTATCAAAACAATGAAACATGAACTTACTTTGAAAAATCTTGAATCAAACATTACAAACAATGAATAGACTGAAAAACGGCCGCTAGGTTTTTCTTTATAAACACATTTGTGTCGTTGTTTCCATCACTTAGCGCGTTAATTTTATCGTCTTTTCCAGTTTTTTGCTGTTTTGATGGATCCAGCATGATCTGGTAGGGGGGGGGGGGTACTCTGGTGCCGACTGCTAAGTTGTGTCGTCATGTGTGCTGCCCGCCCATCAACTACTGTACTTGAATTGTAATTGTTGTTCACAGTTCACTTATCCTCATGTTATTACTCAAATTACTGTATCTCATTTTGTCTTTTTTGCTTTTTTCATAAAATATAGCACCCCCACCCCCCATCTGGCCAGGGCTAGGGGGGTGCACCTCCCAGTAAATCCATCCCTGTATAAGGTTATATTTCATTAAGGGGTTGAGTCTTATTAATAGTTTATTTGTGAATTTATTTAAATATATATCATTTTGATATTGAGCATAATAGTTTTCACCTAAATACATTGTGCTTTATATATTTTCTATTTATGTATGTGTATAATGCTAAATTGAATAGAATATTATTTTTTGCTAAAATGTGTTGATTTAGGTTATGTTAGATGTCACTAAGATGGTTTCGATAAATCGAAACATTGACATGGTCTCGATAAATCGAAACATTGGCATAGTCTCGATAAATCGAAACATTGACATGGTCTCGATAAATCGAACCATGACATTGTCTTCGATAAATCGAAACATGACATTGTCTTCGATAAATCGAAACATTGACATGGTCTCGATAAATCGAAACATTGGCATAGTCTCGATAAATCGAAACATTGACATGGTCTCGATAAATCGAACCATGACATTGTCTTCGATAAATCGAAATATTCACATGGTCTCGATAAATCGAAACATTCACATGGTCTCGATAAATCGAAACATTGACTTGGTCTCGATAACTCGAAACATTCACATTTCACATGGTCTCGGTAAACTGAAACATTCACATGGTGTCGATAAATCAAAACATTGATACAGTTCCCAAATATAAATCATCAGAGATGCCTTTGGTTAAACCAACATATTTTCACTGTTAGCTGCCATGCTACTTTTGCATTATTTGATCCTTTTCAGAACAGTCTATAAAATGTGTTTTAATTTTAGGTAAATTTGGTTGTTTTAGCAAGAGAAGAAAATTTGCATTCTTTTTTTTGCACAAAAGGTGTTTTTAAGCACCAATTTTTCTGATTTTTTTCAGTTTTGGACAAATTTGTTTAAAAATACGAAAATTGGCACCATTTTTGGGTAAATAGAATATTGGACCCTATAGTAGAACGTGTTATCTTAGGTCCAATGCTTTTCTTACTCTTCATCAACGATCTTCCTGATGTCATTCCTGAATCTACATCAACACGACTGTATGCTGATGATACCAAATTATATAGAGAAATTTCAACTCCAGAGGTTGTTCACAGTTACAAGAAGCTTTGTCTTGTGCGGATGTTTGGAGTAAGGATAGCAACATCAACTTTAATCCCTCAAAATGTAAAATATTGACATTCTCCCGCCGTAAAGTGCCTTTTCTTTTCGAATATTATCTGCGATCATCCGAATTGAAGCGTGTGAATGATGAAGTTGATCTGGGAATCACAGTGACCAGTAACCTTTCATGGACTACCCATATCAATATAAAAGTTAAGGCGAACAGGTTGCTGGGTTTGCTTTGAAGAACATGCCCCTTCCTAACAGACCGCAGTATCCGGCGCACTCTGTATCTTTCGCTCGTCAAGTCACAATTATGCTATGCCACAGAGGTTTGGTCTCCCTCCCAGTATAATATTTCGTATTTCGTCAAAATGTTTGGGACTGTGTCTCAATTCTCAACTGTCTAGTTCTCAACCATTGTGTAAAACAACCATTATATGGTCATTAGCAGTACATAATGGTCATTAGCAGTGTATAATGGCCGTTAGTAGTACAAGTAACCGTATTGACTATTGGCAGTTGTTTGTGCAGCGGATGACTCATTTGTTAGGAACGTATTTTGACGTCAGATCGTAAACAAGCAAGCGTATATAAAGACGACGTAAGCGAATTTTATTTCGAGTATCATTGAATACATTCACAGTTCTCGGGGAAATCGCATTCATGAATGATGTTGAATGATGTTATTCTTTATATCGCGAATTTTCGGTAAACTTGTCAAAAACGTTAACTTGAAAGAATATAAAACGAAACTATACTTCACTATCAAAGTTTCTGTCATCAAAATCAACAATTAATGACTTTAATCACAGAAACTTTGACCGTGTAAGCGAACATTTAAAGTTCAGAAGATATCTCTATTTTCGGCAAAATGTCCGTTCGTCAAATTGTCCGTTCGGCAAAATGTCCATTCGGCAAAATGACCGTTCGGTAAAACGTCCGTTCGGCAAAACGTCTGTCGGCAAAATGTCCGTTCGGCAAAATGTCTTTCGGCAAAATGTCTTTCGGCAAAATGTCTTTCGGCAAAGTGTCTTTCGGCAAAATGTCCGGCCACCAACAAATCAATTCTGGAGCAAGTCCAAAGGCGTGCAACAAGATGGATTCTTCAATCGAAGAGAGGTGACATGACCTACAAGGACAGATTGCTTGCTCTGAGTCTTTTACCACTGGCGTTCGACAGGGAAATTAAGGATTTGACATTTATGTTTAAAACTTTGCATGGTTTTTATGATTTGGATGTTTTCGATTTTGTGTCATTTGTTAATCATAGTCGTACCCGTAATTGTAATATCCCTTCTCTAGTGCTTAAAGTTCCGTCATGTAAAAGTAGCACTTTTCAGTCATCGTTCTTTAACCGTATTGTTCGACTCTGGAATCATACTTGCAAAATTGCTTCTCCTGGAGATCTTCGCAGTTTGGCAAGGTTTAAATCCTTCTTATCAAGAACATACTTCAATTTATGAAGCAGTAGTTTTGATGTTGACATGTACTGTTCGTGGTCTTTGTATCGTACTGTTCATGCCATAGAAATAGTTAATTCTGATGTAAATTAAACATATACCAGTTCCTCGCGTCAGGTTTTGTTTTATCCTGATTCAGCTTACAAATTTTTAACATGATTATACAAATCTGTATTTTATTCATGATAACTTGAATGTGGTGCAATAGCCGTCCTAATTTGATATTAATCAGCTGGTATATGTTTACCAATTTATAATATTGTCGTCAGAAATAATGATATTAGATGTAAACTAAATTCAAGAGGGAGAGTGCCTCGCATGGGTCTCGAGTCCCGTTCGCACTCTTGCCATTTGAACATCGTTCAATAAAGCTGTTAAAACTAAAACTAAACTAAAACTAATCCTAATTTTACTTACTTCATATCCCCGTGTTAAATCACAATAAAACAAAATCTGGTTTGCATAAATTTAAATATCTCAGTGTTTAATTCCGATTTTCAGGGTCACAAGTCAACTTTTCGTTTGTGTTGTGTTATTGTCTGTGCAGTAATATGATAGCTTAATTTTAAATGTCCTGGGTGCAAGTGTAATATAAGTAGGGTAGGGTAAACAGGAAATGCGTCTCATTTTCAAACTTGCAACCGCACACCCACTTGGTATTAACAAGCGTTTTTCTTTCATTTAGTGTGACCTGTCTTTGTCTGCCTTGCTCAGACATAAACAGGTCTAATCCTACCTCTGTGTTTATTGTGTTTGTTTCCTTTGTGCATCTCTTCATATGTACATTATGCCTTTTTTAACCTTGTATCTAAAATATATATGTATGATTACATTTAACATATAAGTATGATATAAATGTGTGATTTCAATTTTTTTTTGTTTATCCTTGTTCTAAACAAATCCATCTGACTGGATTTTACTTTGCTAAGTTTGTTTTAATATGATCACTTCTATAAAAACACGCGTGCCCCCCCCCCATTAATTCACGACGAAGGGCTTTTGCTCATCTGTCTGTAATGTTTAGGTAATTAATAGTCCTTTTGCTGCTTGTTGTGACTACCGCGCGTATGCGGTGGGCACTATGTCAGGGCTTGCTTGCACACAATCATGTGCGTCACAGTCGTGAGCTTTCGACATATATCCGTAACGTTTCTGGGGACGAAGCAAATCCATAATATTTGCGAATTAGTTTAGCTTGTCTGCATACGTTACTACATTTGTTTGAGGTATTTTTTAATGGATTACATTTTATGACGTTTGGAGTTGATCAACAGTGCCGGATTATTTAAGGGGCAATGGGGGCATTTGCCCCGGTCCCCAGCTCAAAAGCATACTTACCGGCCCATGAAAAACAATGTTTATAAATTTCAGTTGCTGTGCAGTTTTCAAATGACATAAATTCTCATTGAAAATCACAATATATGTAGGCCAGTCGCATAATTTTGAAAGCTAAGAAGTTCTAGCGTCCTAAACAAGTCAAGAACTATCTGCGTCTGGACAAGATAAGGTTTCAAAACTCGACCGACTTAGCATCACGGAATGCTGGACTCACTTCGGATAGACGAAATCATTTCCAACTTTGAATCGTTGAAATCGCGTAAAATGCCGGTTTAATAATAAATATAGGCTATACCGTGTATAGTTCTTGATCATGATGTATTGGCGAAAATTTTATTTTCGATTTGATTATATATTTCATATTCACCGAATGCCGGCCGGATAGTATTTTTGCCTTCGGTCCGGGGATGGGTTAATCCGGCACTGGGGGTAAGCATTATTATTACTAGAAAATACATGCATGCAGAAACCCTCGCCTTGCTGACGAAACCGTTGTATTTTCCGAACATGAAGTATCTAAAGTAGTTGTCATGGTAACACGATCATTTTTTAAGAATATTCTTACAAATGAAAATCACCTAAAAATATCACTTTTAATTACAAAATTATCAATTTCCCAACATATATATGTTAGGTATGTAATTATACGTAATACAAACTTCAATTTAAGGTAAAATTCAACCACAAACAATTCACAAAACGTTTTAAAGTGTTCTTTATAAAACTAAACTGCCTTTAACTATTAAATGGTTTTATCGATAAACTTTGAGTTTGCAATAAAATGATTTCAAATTCTCGCTTGCAAATAACTTTGCTTTATTTATTTAAAAAATTCAATATAATAAAAAAGGGAATCAATATTAAAGATACACTGAAAGTATATGCTGTCTTGTTTTAGTTGTTTCATATACGCAAAGGCCGTCGGGTTTTAAAGCCATTATAAAATCAATATTTAAAACAAACTTACCTTCGTTAACGTCGGCTCCCTTCTTTTAGCTGATTCTTTCGCCCTTTCTTTCTTGAAATTTACAAAATCTTGCAGAAATACGAGCAAAAATGAAGAATATTTGCAAGAAATGTATCAATCATCAACTCATCAAATCAAGAAATGTTTGCTATTTCGCTGTCGTCATGCAGTCGTTATAATGCAAACTTTAAATTGGACCAATCAGTGTCCGTTATTCATGACAGTCCGCCATATTTTTGAGATCAGTGAGGATGACCACTCATCGTTGGTGACCGACGCCCGCTCATTGATGAACTTTAGACTTCGCTAAGGCTTTCAATTCGTTTCCCCGGGTGTAAATAGCCGGGGGGAACTAGAAATACATGCATGCAGTAACCCCTAGCCACTATTTTCCAAACATTTAACATGAAGTATTCAGAAATGATCAACAGTGAACGCAGGGTCGCGCTCAAGTGTTGCCATGACAACACGATATTCTTAAATTTTTATTTTCATATTTTTTGTACAAAACTGCAAAATAGTTGAAAGATTCGTACTTTTATTAACTATACAACAATAAATTTCCGAAATATATACTGTAGGTATATTATTTTGCATTTTGTGAGCTTCGATTTAATGTAAAATTTAATTTCAAACGCTTCGTAAAATGTTTTGAAATGTTCATTCAAGTAAACTACATTTTGCCGATAAACTGTTTTTACTTAACAAAACATGATAAGTTTAATACAAATAAAACAAATTGTTAGGTAATTTCAGTCCAGTCTTCAAATCAATTTGTTCGTCTTTACATTTTAAGATATTTTCTCAAATTAAACGGTAATTTATGAAACTTAGAACTTCGTTGAAAAGGAAGACAGTTCATGTTTTTAGGCAAAAAGTTAAAGCATCAAAATTCGTAAACATTAAACTTGCCGTATATTTCATGATTTCCCGTAGTAAATCAATTCTTCTCATTTCTTCAAACAAAATTGTTTCAAGCTTGTTGTATATGAAAGGTCATGAAACGATTTTCCAAATATATGTCTTTTAAAACTTGAAATCTTGCTTACCCACTCCTACAAGCAATCAGCCATATTTTTGAGATCAGTGAGGATGACCACCCATCGTTGGTGAGCGCCCGCGATGATTGATGAACTTTAGACTTCGCTAGTGCTTTCGATTCCCCGGGTGTAAATAGCCGGGGGGGGGGGAATTAGTACCCTTGCACGGCGCTTCGCGCCGTCGGCTCGGGGATTAGTACCCTCGCACGGCGCTTTGCGCCGCCTGCTCGGGGAATATTATTGGAATTCTTTAAAACGGTAAAATCTTCAGTAAAGTACACATTGACATATTTACATACATAAACACAGAAAAGAAGTTACTGGTTTACAAGATTGCCGTGTGGGAGCTCGCTTAGACTGTCATAATAACTATATTTACAGTCTTCTTGAACTGTGACAATGTTTGTAGCTTTCATATTACTTGTCAAAGACTATTCCACAATTGAATTGCGCTCCACTGTAACAAAAACTTTGCTTTAAATAATTTGTTAATTCAATTTCATTTCAGAATTTCGTAAATTATACGCTATGACACGGATTGAAAATAAATCACAATGATAGCGAGGGGTATTCCCTTTGATGTTTGAAATTTGTGTAAATTTATGTGACGTTCAGCCTTCAACAGTGCGTTTCGGGCTTTCGACGCCATCTTGAATGTATTGCTATCGTCGTTGTATTTGCCTCACTGGCTAAATAAAACTGCCCAAATACAAATACGAATACAGGCCTGTGCCATACAGGGCAGTGGCGAAAATTCACTTTTTCCGATGGTAGGGGAAAAGCAGAAGAATCAGTAATATTATATGGAGAGAAAAATTGTTTGGTTTCGTAGCACTTGTTGGTTTATTTTCATACAAAATTCTTTATTTATACCCCGATCAACACCAATAGTTTATATATTGAAGTACATCCTGTAAATATACGCTTTTCACTGACAGTAGTTTTTGAATTTTAAAAAGTCTACCCTGCTTGTGACGTAGTTTAATTTGTTTTAATCATGAAACAATATGGTCGACAAAAGAATGTTGCGGATCGAAATATCTCACAAATTAACAAAGTTTGGAACAGATGACGGAAAGAATTAGAATACATTCTTCAGTAGTAGCAAACCACATATAGGCAAATTTTGTATGTTTTTGTATTACGTGCAGAAGTTTTCACACTTTGGCCCGAAATTTTGCAGGGCTATATTTCCCGAATTTTACAACATTTCGCAACCCATGAAACTTTGCAGTTTTAGTAATTTTAAAATGCTCTTTTTAGCTGTAGTAGTAGATTCTGAGAGAGAGAGACCTTTGCGAACTCACGAATGTAGACGTAATGAATATAAGATTTATATTCATGATGCAAAATAATTATTAGGGTGTGTGTAGTAAATATATAATAATATCACATGAAGCAATATTACAAATGTCTAACAATGTCTAACAGGTGTAATCAATTTATGTTTGTAGAAGAACATTATGGGTTGAAATCACGAGTTAGTGAAGCCAGTTTTGGAAACTACATATTTGGTATTTACAAAAGCATGGAATTGTTAAGGAAAACGTTACAGAAGTTACGTATATTTTTTGGTTCTAACGAAATGCCTGCAGACATTGGCGATACAGAAAGCGAAAAACAGGTAATTTTGAAGTTTATCATTCAGAGCGTCAAAAAACAGGTACCTTTAGATGATGTATTTAAAAAAATTGAGTGTAGATATGACAACCCATTGAGTGCTAAAGAACAAACGTTTATTGAACGCACGTACATAGAGAATGTTTTCCAAGAATTTTTAAATGAAAGCTTATTTCACCTGAAAAAAAATATCAAGGATGTACGCTGCAATTTAAACAGCCTTTTAGATGACTTTAAACAAGAAAACAAAATCCCAAAGAATTTTCATGAAGTAAAACATTTTGAAATGCTAAGCAACCATTGTTTGAAATTATCGACCCAGGAACGCAAAAAGTTTTGGAAAACTTTAAAAAGCGAATGCTTTAAGTTACTTGAAGGGGAAATTCGGTCATTAAATGCGGAAATTGACTTAGTTAATGAAACAAAGCACGCTTTAAGAAACGTCTTTGTCCACAGTTTGGAAAATGAAGATGCAATGAAAGAATGTTTGAAGTTACTAGAAACTTTTAAGGGAGATGACCTGAACTCAAAGCTACATAGTTTTATAGATCATTTGAAAAAGACGTCAACGCGTGGTTTGGAAGCATTGAAAAGAAAAGTTCTATCCATGAGTACTGAAGGTATTAATTTTATTTTTGCGCCTGAAGAACTAGACAGGATGTTTAAACAATTCCACACCAAATATAAGAGAAAAGTAAGCAAGGACAATAATGGCCTGATTTTGGAAATAGATGGTTATTTTATGAAGCTATCAGATATCCAGAACGAAATGGATACAACCGGAGTTTATGAGATACGAATAATTGGGAAAGAGATTATTTGTATCGACAAAGATCTGAGACTTCCCGGGATAAACCTGGTTATAGTTAGTCCTAAAGTACTTGTCTTCGGTGAGCGCACACTTGATACCTCAGGTGTTGATGGCGTGAAACATGAATCTACCAAAGCTAGGAGCGGTCAAAGGAAAGGTGAAGATGGTGATGCTGGAGAAACAGGAGGTAGTGGTCAAGCAGGGGGAAACGTTTTCGTCTACTTAACGGAATTTGTAAATGATGATCAATTGACGATAAAAGGAAATGGAGGAATGGGCCAGAGTGGACAAGATGGTGGAAATGGGGTAAATGGTGTTGACGGTGAAGATGGTTATGAGATGAGCAGGTCAGAATTCAATAAGAGTTATCCTCCAACTACGAATGTAGGTGATTTTTATGCCCTAACATACGAACATGGTTTCTACCGTGACGAAAGGACGGATACACACGGGAGGGTTATTTATAGTAGTTATAGGGAACCACAAAAATTTTGGAATACTCTTGGTGCCGTTTTCGGATACGCCCTATGGCAAGGATACTGTATACATTATGGTGGAAAAGGGACGAGAGGAGGGCGTGGTGGTATGGGTGGCAAGGGTGGTCGAGCAGGGAGCGGAGGAAGTGGCGGAACTATAGAAATAATGTATGAGGGACACAAGGTAAACATCGAGGCAAAAAAAGGTCGTGATGGGGAAAATGGTAAAGATGGAGTAGGGGGGAAAGGAGGGTACAATGGCAGGAGAGGGTTAGACATTGGGCGAGTTGAGCCGAGTCAGTACAGAACAATACGTACGTACGGTCCGGCAAGGTTGTCGTTAGATTTTATGTCGAAAAATACCTCGGATAACGCTTATTGCGATAATGAGTCAAGAAGATGTGGTTCCAATAGATATGCGACAATAAGAGAGTTGACGAGAGAAAGGGGAAGACGCGAAAGGTGTGAAGGGCAGAGAAACCAAAAAAACGTGAAAAGAAGTAACGCAGTACGTAACGTAAGACAAGATTACAGAGCCGTACCTATTTCCAGGGAAAATATTATCCAGGTATACCAAAGTGTGGTAGAAAGCAAAGTCATGGAAATCTATCATGCTGAGACAAAAATGGAAGGGATATGTCAAGATATTAAAGAGTACAAGAATCTGAAATCATCATCTGTGTGTTTTAAGCAATCAAAGGCCATTCAAGCAAAGAATATCAAAAAAATAATGGATTGTTATCAGCGTCTTCCAACTAAGCCATTGTTTTCGTGTATTAGCGAGATAAGTGAAAATCTTACTGCAGTAATTAATGACGAAAAAAGGAGTTCCGAAAGTAATGTAACATATCCTATTAAAGCAATAATCAATACACTATCCGATCGTCCAGTTGATGAACCAGAACAACTGGTAGTAATTCGTAAGGAATGTCTTAACCATTCTGAGCAATTGCTTAAGAGATTTGGCCATCATACTGATAAAACAGGTGTTACTGCGCAGCTAAAAAAGTTAGGCGATATTTCGATTGATAAATATAAATTTTCTTGCTTTGAGGCCATGGTAAAGAAAATCAGAGAAATTGAAGAAATTCAGTATATGCGCAGCAAGAAAAAATGTCGAATTAAAGTAATGTTCCTGGTTAAAATGAGGCTAACTCACTCCTGTTGTGATATTGTAAAAGATATAATGTCTTTGTCGTCCATAGATGACATTTCAAGCTTTTCGGAGAGGGTTTTGCAAAGTATTTACATTGATATTGCTGGAATATGCAAAACTATTAACGATATGGAAGATTTAAAATACAATGTGGGAATTGACAGGAATTCTTCAGAAGAAGATGATGATGAAGTCGTCACGGATGTCGACAAAGAAGATACGGAAAAAGACTGGGAAAGTGATGATGATGATGATGATGATGATGATGATGATGATGATGATGATGATGATGATGATGATGATGATGATGATGATGATGATGATGATGATGATGATGATGATGATGATGATGATGATGATGATGATGATGATGATGATGATGATGATGATGATGAACGTGAGAAACAATGAAATACAAACTTCAGAATCATCCAAAACTACCGTATTGAATTAGAAGAGACACAGAAAGATGAACGGTATTTTAAAACTATTGAAATTCTAAAGATATTGGCTTGCATTGATTCCTGGTCTACAACCTTATTACTGGAAGTTATGACAAAGAAAATACTAGTCGATGGCTTTCATTTGCCTTTTAATTTATTTCTTTGGTTTACAAGTCGTATTTTTGAACAGACTGATGAACAGAGTTTAAAAAGTTTTGTGTGGATCGTCTCATCAAATACAATAGTGAATTGGTTGGCCGAATATGTTGTTCAACAATGTAAGCTTCCACTGCGGGACGAAGATGCCTTAAGAAAACATCTACGTTTAATTGAAGACGGGCAATGGATTCCAGTTATTTGGGAACTTGTGCTTGGTGTGGATGATCTATGTTTTAAAAAAGATGATAATGAAACCAGTAAACTGAATCAAGTTTTCGTTGCTTTAACATCAATACAGAAAGAACCGTGTGACGAAGATATCGTAGAACAGTTGTCATGCAGAGAAATCTCTGAATGGCCGGAAATCGTAAGGGATTACAATTCTTTGAAATTTCTTGTCGAGTTGCCAGTAAATTGGTCAGAGCAAGCACTAATAGAAGCAGATGCATATGTAGACGAGCTGAGAAAAATCTATGGTGATAACCTTGTCGATTTTTTTCTTAAAATTTTAAGTAAGTCAGAAAATTTTTCTGAAGAAATCATATGTCAGTTTCTTAGCAACTTCTATTACGAAATATGGCCATTCACAGTAAAGACACTGGAAATGGTAGAAAATGAAAAGGTCCAGAACTGGCAAAGTAAATTTAGTGAATTATGCTCGCCTGGCACTGAAAGATCTCTTAACGAACTTTTTGAACTAATGAATGGCGATTGTAGCGCAACTGGTTTAAATTCAAGTCGTACGCGTAGTGATTCAAGTGCTAAAGATGAGGCCGATATGAAAGGAGTCCTGGAACAAGATATTTTGGATGAAGAAGAGATCGTTTCTGCATTTGGTTATGATTTTGTCTTTCACTGGAAGACAGCTTTCGATTCAAAAATAAAGCAAATGGACAAAGATGAGAAAGAATATTACAAAGACATCGTTAAAGTCTATGCACAGAAAGTTAAGAGGAACGTGGAGTGCTTATGTGATGACGAGAGACAAAAATTTCTTTTGCAAAACTTTTGTGAAGTGTTGTTTTTTGTCGAAGTGGGGTTATCTTTGTTAACAGGCTTTAAATTGAGACACACTCAAAGACTAGCGATTGCGTTGCTTGTCAACAGCGGCTCTAACGGTCTCCTTGAGCAAGTCTCAACTGGCGAAGGGAAAACCATCATTATAGTTGCTTTTTGTATAATAAAAAATCTCATTGGTCACAGTGTAGATGTCATTACCAGTTCCCCCGTACTTGCTGAGCGTGATGCTACTGAAAACCAAGAGTATTTTGAATTATTTGGCGTCAGCGTTTCTCACAATTGTAGCGAAGACATCGAAAAAAGAGCTGAGGCGTATAAGAGAGATATTGTGTACGGGGAAATTGGTTCGTTTCAGAGAGATATCCTGCTTCAACAGTTTTACAGCAAAAACGCTTTTGGGAAAAGAGGTTTTGATACGATTGTGGTTGACGAAGTCGACAGTATGCTTCTAGATAAGGCCGAAAATGTTCTCTACCTGTCACACGACATTTCTGATTTCGATGCTTTAGAACCTTTGTTCGTATACATTTGGTCCTTTGTTCATGGCAAAGGTCTCGCAGGAACTGACCAAGACGTGGAACTTGTCAGAGCCGCTTTAATGAATGCAATGTACGGCACGATTAGCAAAGATGACTTGGAAAAGCGCTTAAATTTTATATCCGGAATTGAAACAATCTCAGATGTCATTTTACAGGAGTTATGTGACCAGAACATATTAGACGGAAAAGGAAGAATTCGTTGTTTGTCAAAGTTAAAGAATACCAATATTAAACTTGACCTGAACAAGAAACTCGATTTAGAAGAAATTGTTGATATCGATGGAGCTGTTTTAAACTTTCTGAAAGATGCTGCAAGGCAGGGAACCGAAATTGATGTTCCAAACTACTTGGAACAGTTTATCGAACTGCACCTTACTGAGTGGATAAAAAACGCTTTTATGGCAAGATTCATGAACGAAAGGCAGCATTACATTGTTGACATTGATCGAAGTGATATAGAATTTGGCGACACAGCGAATGTTGTTATCATTGACGTAGACACAGGCGTGGAACAGTCGAACATGCAATGGAGTAACGGCTTGCATCAATTCTTACAGCTCAAGCACGGTTGTCGATTGTCGGTTGAAAACCTTAAAGCAGTTTTCATGTCCAATCTTGCTTTCTTCAGGCTTTATGGAAAATCGATCTTCGGTTTGACGGGGACATTAGGATCTGAGAAAGAAAGGAATTCTCTGAAAGAACTTTACGACGTGGATTATGTGAACATACCAACTTTTTGTCCCAAGCAATTTTCCCACCACTCAGGACATTTGTTCAATTCTGAAGACGCTTGGATTAAAAAATCCGTTGAGATAGCTGCAGAAATTGCTAAAGTGAGGCCAGTATTAATGATTTGTAACACGATTCGTGAATTGGACAATTTTCATCGGGAGTTTCTCAGAATGAGTGAAAATAGTCGTTTCGATTTGCATATATACAAGAGTAGCTATGAGGAGCTGGATATTGTGAGCCAAGGGAAGATTATTGAAAAAGGATGTGTGATTCTTTCAACAAATCTAGCCGGACGTGGAACGGATTTGAAAATCAGTGATGACATGAATATGGCAGGGGGACTTCATGTGATCTTAACATATTTGCCACGAAATACGAGAATTGAAGAACAAGCGTTTGGACGCGCTGCCCGAAAAGGTCAAAACGGTAGCGGTCAGTTGTGCATTGTGAATTCCAATAATCTCCAGAAGAAACAAAGCTCTCGTCTTTCAATTCTTAAAATGGCAAAAGAAAGGAATGCGGAGGAGAAACAGAGGTTGATTTCCATGAAAAAGCACTACGAGTCCTTCATCATGAAAGAAGAAGACTATTTCAATAGATTCAAGTTCCTTTACGCAAAATTCCAAACTGTTCTGGAAAACCTTGAAGACACAGAGAAAGAAGTCATACTAAACGCCTGTCTCGATCGTTGGGCGCTGTGGCTTGATAGCGTTGGAAAAATCTTGGGTGATGATGATTCTGATGTCGAAAGTCGTTGGATGGAATTCGAGAAGCAAATGAAGGAAGAGAGTGAAGCGAGATCAAAATCTTCCTCGATCAGGTTTAGGACCAAAAGCCCTTGTCTTAGAGTGAAATTAGCCGGCGTGTACATGAAACAGAAAGAGTACTCAAAAGCTATGGAAATTTTCAAGAAAATTATTACCGACGAGCCAAAATTTTCAGAAAGCGCGCATTATTATTATGCACACTGCATAATAAAAACAGATAGCACCGGTAATACAGCGATGCTAACCTATCACCTTCTTAATGCGGAAAGAGGATTCAAACACAGAAGTGAAGTGCTTTCTAAGCTCAATAACATGGTAAAATTAGTACAAAAATTTTATGGCAACGATATCGAGCATTTCATCTCGAATGACTCCTATGAGCAGCAAAAGACCGATTTAATTACAATTTTCAATATCTTTTGCGATTCGGTGCGAAATATTCTAGGACAAATAGTTCAATTTAACGCTCTAGACAGCATTATCCAAAACGCCATCCTAACGACCAAAATAATTGATGACCGAAAACTGTTCCAAGGTTTTAGGTTTTACGAGTTTAAAGCAAAGGCTGAGGAACAGAAGAAAAAACTGGGACAATTCATGGAAGAACAAATAGCACATTTACTTGAGAGGTACGCGCTTTATGCCAGTAAAATCAAGGAAAGAATTGACTCCCTACAAAGAGCAAATAGAGATCTTGATCTCAAGGCGGAGGACTTTCGGGGACTCTTGCCTAGCCGGGAGGAGTTTTGGCAGGAACTAAACCATAGTGATCTATTGTGCAACGAAGAGGAATATATTGTGGTAGACAAAAAGAAGGCAGACTCAATCTTTCTTCCCAAAGATTACTATAAAAACAAGATTTGCGAAATCAAAAAATTTGCATGTAAAGATTTCCTAAAATTCTTCGAAACAGGCAAGATTCGTTCAGTGGACGAAGTCACTAGAGAAGAAACTATTTTGGCACGCAACGACCTTAAAGGATATCCTGAGTATACTAGACGTAGAGAAGAAAACATCTCGGAGATCGAAAAGTGTAACGTAGGTAAAAACACTTCCCAACGAAAGCATTCTACAGATTGTGGAAACACTGCAAAACATAGAAATCCTAGTGGAAGTAAATGCACAAGTAACTGTGAAGTTTCGACGGGAAATGAATATCCTACCAGTCATGTTGATTTGAAAACAATATCATTCCAAGGACATTCTAAATCTATACCTATTTGCATGTTTCCAGAGCATCTTGAATATATTATTAGTGGTGAGTATATTGTTATTCCGAGCACATCAGATTTAGATAGAGAATTTCTACGGATTTTGGAGTGCTCTGGCGCACTTTACACTAACAAAACAGCTTACTTTAATAAAAGTGATGCTAAAGAATGTAAACTAAGAAAGTATGATGGGATTTCTGAGGAAAATTTCTGCGAAATTGAAGGTGTGAATAAACAGATTGCTAATGAGATATTTCGACAACTTCAACTGTCGGGTGTCCTGGAAAATGACTTGCCAAACATGCAAAAGTTCGATTTGCCTAGACACAAACGATTTGAAAGTGAAGTTAAATCTATCTTAGATAAATACTATGCTTACAGATTACTTCTCCTCCAATTGATTAATGCTAAGAGCATTGATGATCTGCCTTTCGACCAACTAAATTCAAATCCTCATCAAACAATCTGGGAGGATTTAATTGAACTAAACATTGTTAATCTCGTCTTAGTTAAAAACGTAACTAGTGAGGATGCCAAGAAGGTTTTAGAAAATGAAAACAGTCGAATTCCTAACAAATTCGGTCATCATGATCTTAAATCTGTAGCGTCGGCAATAAGCAGCTGGAGAGCAGGCCTGTTTAAATTCGAGACCGTAGATTCAAGTCTGAAAGATATGAGGGAGATGCTTGGCGCAGAGATTAAGAGAGGGGCGTCTATTGAAATACAATTATTTGAAAGTAAAGGTTTTGATCATGTTATAGTACTTGAGGAGAAAAAGTGGTCATTGTGGACAATTTTGAGAATCGTTGCAATTGTTGCCATCGGTATAGCTCAGATTGTACTTGGAATAGTTGTTGAAGTTTTTTCTGTTGGGGCGTGTACTTTCCTTGCTGCTGGGTTGATTGAAGAAGGAATCAGTGATATCATGTTTGCTATTGAATGTGCTTTCACGGGCTATTGCACATTCAAAGATTACTTAATCAACAAAGCAATTAGTTTAGTATTTACCGTTGTGTCGGGTGGTGTAGGCGCTTTTTTTTCGAGAGGCGCTAAGTATTCCCGTTATGGTGTTAAAATCGGCGGAGAGCATTTGGTGGAGAAAGCCGGAATGGCACTGGTAAAAAACACCGGCAAGAAACGAGTAATTAAAGAATGCGCAAAAACAGCCGGGAAGAAACTATTGAAAGCTGGGGCTCTAGGATTGGCGACGAGCGGTGTCAACATGGCAGTGGAGAACCTTATGAGAGATCGTCTCTCTGAGATGTGTAGATCAATATGCAATAGCTTGAATCAAGAAGGAAAGCACCAAGAAAATCGCCGTTTGATTAAAGAAATTTTTCAAAATGTTGGCAAACAGAGAGGGAAAGAGATTATTACTCGTGTTGGAAATGACCTTTGGAGAAGCAAGGAAAACAAAATGCGCGATTATACGTTGAAAGCGTTCAAAGCAATATCTGGAGGTTTTCAAGAGGCTTTGGCAAAATCAGGCAAAACGAAAGGCGCCAGCGAAGAAATTACAACACTGCTATCTGTAGTATCGTCAGTTTTAAAAATTGTATCACATTGTAGCGCAGTAGATGAAATGCATGAGTTGTGCACCAGTTTTGGTAAAGAGCTACCACATCTGTTAGAAGCTGAGCTAAAAAGAATAAAGGAAAAGAAAGCGAAAAATGAGGATAAGTATGACCAACAAGAAAAAGAAAAAGAAAGAGAAAATCTAGAAAGAGACGTTTCGGGTTTTCTTGACGAATTAATGGATAACTTGGGACAACAAGTGGAAGCCGTTCTCGAGAATAAGCTGTTAAAACCGCTTCTACATCATTGCGCAAACAAGTTAGTCATGGCAACAGGAAAATTAATGAAGAAAATGAAAACCAAATTTGACACACATCAACATGAGCAAAAGCTTAAAAAGATCTTACAGAATAAATCCGACACAAGGGATCAAGAAAGCTGTACTGAGGCCACACAAACTCTTGCAAATAATAATGTCAGTGACTACCAGCGTAGTTTAGTAAAATTACTTAAGAAGGTGCGGGATCCGGATTTATATGCTGAAATTATTAGCCAGGATATTCCCATGGGAGTACACGAAGCCCAGGCATTATGTAATGTTATCAATAAGCCGATACATATTAAATACGTCGGAGATGAAACTCAAATTTTACCACTTAAATTTAATCCAAAAGGTAGTTCTGGCGGGGAACCCCTCATTATATATTTTAAATCTCGGGGGAAAGGGGGTGTTGGCCATTTTTCGGAATCTCCTGATTGTGCTAGTAGTACTTCAAGTGGGAAAAACAGTTGTTTAATGGATGCAGTATCGAAAATTACCGGAAAAAAAGTTGATAGAAAACAGGTCGCTAGGATTGTGAAAAATGATAAGAAAATTCGCGATGGGATAAAACGGGGCATACACACTCATTTTATAGAACGAGGCGGCACTGGTGGTTATGTGAGGCCAAAAGAACAGCAGGAAAGGTTGAAAAGGCTAATTGATCAAATTAGGAATCAAAATGTAAAGGCAACTAAAGAACAAAGAAGCCAGTTGAAAGATTTACAAGGAAAAGCAGGAATGCGAAAAGGAAAGGTGTATAATACTGGTAATCATGAGTTGCTTCCACGAGGATCAATTGATAAATGGAAGGAGCTCGGCTTACTGGAGGAGCATTTGCATTTAAGAGTGGATACGCGATACGCTGTGTATTTTATTGATATGGACAAAATTCCCCCAGAGAAGAGAGAGCGTTATGAGTCGAAAGGTGCTGGCCTACAAGGGCATTCTGTTTCAGTGTTTAGTAATCCCTCAAATAGTAAAAAGTCACAGAAAACAGTCGCAAGCAAATACATGCTACACAATCCGAATTTAAAAGATGCAATCATTAATTGTGAAACAAAACAACAACGACAATGCCTGATAATAGAGGATTATATTAAAACAATAAAATCAACAAAAGGGCGATTGGAAACTATTAGAGATAATGAGAAAGGCGCAGACATTCTGAAAAAAACATATACAGCAACAGGACACGATTTATCCAAGCCCGATCAACTAAATAGTTTTTTGAATGGCCTTTCACGAGAGGTCTACAAAGGTGAAGCGATCGTACAAAAAATAAAAGGATCCAAAAGTTTTCGTTCACCAGGGAACGATTCTTATTGCCAAGAAATTCTTCAAAGGGTAGAAAATGCAAATAACTTGGAAACGTATGGTCGCATTTTAATGGAACCAGCCCCGTATGGTCATATCAAAGAAACATGAAGAATAAAAAAATCTCGAAATCAAGGAAATCAAAGAACTAACTGTATTATACTGTATTATCTATGTTTCTTATTCAATCTACACTATTTGTTTATTTATCATATTTTTTCAAAGAATATAGAATAAAAGGAATCTTGAAAATGAGTTAGTGATTTAATTTGTAATACACGCGATTTAATTATCAAATTATTACCAAAATATATATCGAGACTCTAAGGAATGTTTATAATTATAATTTAGTCTATCTCGATCCAATAAAATATGTGTTATAAATGCAGAGTTAAAAAGCCTAATGTAAAATTCACTTTTTTATTGAATAGCGATTTTAACACCTCAATGCAATATGAACATTCTTTCATCGATAACTGATCATTCAAAGGAAGCAGTTCTGGCGAATTCTTATAACCTTTGCTTAGTTGGTTGCCGAAATAAAACCGCCCAATCCAAAGATATGGAGCGACTTTTTTAGATTCGTTTTCTAGATTGCCAAGAAAGGAGATCGAGCGGGGACAAGATTTGGACAATAAGATGACTGTTTACAGACGTTTACTTCGGATTCGAAAAGTTCTCTATTGCCAATTGAACTCGGTACTTCAGGAAAGGCAAAGATTTGCATGATACTATATGCCTGATGCCTAATTGGTTATATGGAAAACCGTCGTGTCCCTTGGTACTTATCACCTTTGTATCAGTCAGTCTATAACCATGAATAGTTTTCTTCGTTTAGGTGTCAAGATCGTATGTACTTGGAAATATGAGAAATTTCCTGCATCAGTTTATATCGGGAAATAATACCGATATTATTGGTATAGCTGCTTTTTGTCCTTGTAAATCAGAGCGAGGAAAAATTCTCAACGTGAATGTCAAGAAAGTCGATGAACTGATTTACGAAAGTGAACTGATTTACGATAATTTGAAGTTTAATTGAAAAGAATTTCAGCCCATATGCATTTGAAACTATTAACACACCCGTCTTCGCGTTGTAATTTCGGCTTACCAGAATTGTTGAAAATGTCTTACTAATGATATACCGATACTGCATTTGACAACGCAATTTTCGGTATGTCGGTACACCGACACTCTCCAGTTTCTGAGCATTTTTGCGTTTCCAAATTGAAATTTATCGTTTGTTACTTTTCTTCATTAAAGGGGCCCTACAGTAATTTTTTAGTCAAGGAAGTATTGTTTACATTTTTTGTTTTGTCGCTATTTGATATGCGCATCACGGCATGCATGCGTCTTCCGGTGTGCAGAAGTACTCATACTCATGGATACTGCATGTAAGATACAGCCAAAGAACCTCCGTGGAGTCCCCTACATAAGGTGCTTTTCGACTAAAAAATTACTTTAGAGTCCCTTTATTAAGAAAGTTACATCCATGTCTTTTTTGTCAATATCGGGCTAGAGCAGCTATACGATCCCAGGGAAAGGCAGCTTGCGAAGGAGGATTATCCGTTTGGAAAAGTTTGACAAATTGTTCCACATTACAAAAATTGACCTTAAAATTACTAAAAATTGCATTAAAAAACTATTTTAATCTGCGATAAACTGTGGCTATGCATAGTTAATGCATGTAATCTGAACATCATGGTTTCGGAGCTTTTGCTTAAGGATAATGACGCCTGATTTTTGTTAAAAATATCGTGTTGTTGAAAAAACTGATGACATTATCGTGCTTGCTTCCTATTCTGCGTGCACTTGTTAGAAAACTGTTCAAACCGCTCTGGAAAAAAACTTAATTTTCATTTTGAATTCAAGGCAAAAAACTGTTCCTGGAAAGTTCTGTCCACAAGAAAGCATTATTATCTTTAGAACTCCACCAATTTTTATAATAACATATATTACTAAATACCGCATGTTTTAATAAATGTAGTATTCTACATCGTACTAGCTTATTAATATTTAAAAACTCTTGCACGAGATAATGGACATTATTGTTGGTAGTGATTAGAAAATGGATTGGATTCTCACACCTTTTTGGAGCGTGTTTAATGGTACTTCGAACTTCTTTCAACTTTATCACTGACGATTGTTACCCTTTAATATGATAGTTTAAAAACGAAATATTGGAACTGGAACTTAAAAGTGTGATTAATAATACGATATGGAACATGCGGTATGGGAAGAAATTAATTAAGCCATTCTCACACTGTTTGAAAGCAGAGATCCTGGAGTTTTACGGTACTTTAACTATTAAATTAATTCCGCAAATTGATGAATCGAGAAATGTGTCACCACAAAATGTGGTTGTATCACGTATGTGGATACCGTCGGTCCGAAAATTTGTTCTGGAGATGAGAGGTGCAGTGTACTTAAACAGATATTCAACAACATTTCCGAAGTACTTTCTTGGATATTCTTTCCAACATTTAAAAACCAGGATTATCCAATATCATCAAGAAATTACAACCGGATAGCTAGCATGCTTTCAACTAATTGAGCAATACCACTTCATTCAACGAGATATCAACAGGAAATATTTTTGGGAAAATATTCCATAAGTTTCAGATCCATATCTACCAAGTCATAGAAGTACCCCGATTACTGAAACTTTGTCCTAATTAATGGTAAACATTCTTCGCTGATACCTCGGTATTTCTGTACCTTCTGCGTGCAAAGAGGAACCGTGTCAATCATCCAAGAGCAAAAAAATTGACTCATTCCTGGTTCGTTCAAATACAGAACGCCGGCAACTCAATTGTCCCAATTCATGGAAAACTAGCCTATACTTTTGGTTTAAAAGAAGGTGTATTCCGAGACGCGAATGGAAATCGAACATGATGAGCATTATGTTAGTCAATTACAGTAATTGCCACTCGGCGCAAGAGTTTACCGAACAATAGTGAATAGTGATCGAGTGAATCTTTGTAGTTTTTAGCCTTTTTCACGATCGAAGGCCAAATTCGCCATTTTTGTTGTACTTTTGTTGTGAATGACATGAAAAGTCTAAGAGATGTGAAAACAATTTCTAAAATATTGAACATGAGGTAATTTATAATGATTATTTTTTATAACAATCGATGAAGAAATTAGAAAAGGCAGTACAACAAAAATGGCGGCACGAAAAAGGCTAATTCGAGTTGTTGTGAATTGCCAAGTTATCAATGAATGGGTGGTTCGGGCATGTTTATCCAATACAACCTGTTCATTAGAGAGACATTCAATCCTCGGCTGTTCACAAACGGTTTGATTTCAAGCTTCTCTGTTAGTTTTTGTGGACAGAATTTCCCGGTTTCTGTGAAGCCCTGAATAGAGTTAGTTGGATAGTGTTGGGTGAACATTGAGTGCTTCATCAATACAGTGGTGCCGGTAGATCGATCATTAGGAGGCAAATATTCATATATTCGTGTTCGCGTGATACTGTGCATGCAATCGATTTCAAAAGAAGTTAATTAGGCAAAACACGAATGCATGAATACCCACCTCCCTCCCTCGAATTATCGATTTGTTGGCACCACTGCACATCAACCATGCTGACTCTTTCGTCATTAGACATTGAATAGTGACTAAAGATTCTGTTAACTGCGTAATTTCTCCCATCTTTTTCAAAACCGTTCTTCAATAGTTCAGTTCAACATACATAAGACTGAGATTTTGTAGACATTTCTTTCTGTCAATGAAATGATCGAAAAATATAGTTTACGCTAGTTAAACTACAGTCTCGTGGTAATTTCCTAGTTTGGCTAAATCTGAAAATTGCATATGCTTTGAAGCAAAATATCGTAGAAAATTTCGAATTTTAGCTAGTCATCTGAACAAAATGACAGAACGTCATTAGCCCATTTGACACTAACAAAAATTTTCGCACAGAGCAACTTTATTCTTAAATAGATTGAAAAGGACTATTACGTATATGATTAGTTTCAGCTCATAAAGTCGCATTGCACGTATATCTATGCATGTATAAGGCATTTATAGGATCTGAAATATTTTATGTAGAAAATTATAAAAAAAACAAATAGAAAACAATAATTATGATAACCTTGTCGCACAATTTACACAGTCAAAAACTTTTCTTGATTAATGTTAAAAAATAATTATAGATAATTATATAGCTAATAAATATGAAAACATGTATTTCTCAATATCTTTAAGTCGAAATTAAAATATTAAAATGTGATGTATTTCATATTGCTCACATATTGTTCTCGTTCACAAAAGCCCTCAGTCCATCTAGTATATTCTCAAAATAAGTAGAATAACTTATAGACAGTTTTCTCTGAGTGGATGAAGCTTCAAGTTGTTCGTGCCGGAATTGCACGACAAAAAATTATCCTATCACTCTTAGGGGTTGTCTCTATTTTAGACTTTTTGTATGATAATCCAAACCAAAATCCTAAACTTAATCCCTTCCTGAACCGTTATTCCCAACCTTGAACTAAGTCCTAATCCTATATAATCCTACCCTAATAACTCATACGTGCATACATATATAAAAAATTATCAATTTGTTACTCAATCCTGTTTTTATCAACAATGATTTGCTGTCGTCCAAATTGCTTACAGTTGTTAACAATATTGAACAATATTATTGGGCCTGAATTGGATGTCACAATGTTGAGCAATAATATTGTTTACAACGATGAACAATGTGGGCAACAAAACATTGTCAGGGGTGGCGCCAGTAATTTCCGGGCGGAGGAGTTACGTACTTACGTTCCCCGTAGGAGGGGGGGGGGGGGCTATGCAATTTTTTTTCATGTTTAAATACAATTGAGCCAATATGATAGGTTAACATGTTAAAGGGCAGTATATGGGTTGGGGGCAAAACGCATGAAGTGCCACCATGGTTGGCGCGGAACGAGAACATTTTGAGAATTTAGACACTCTAGATTGTCAGAAATGGCATTTTTGGGGTCGTCTATACTTCTTTCGTTGATTGGTACATATTCAATCTAAAATACCTATAAATTCGAATTGGTCTTAAAGCTATCTAACAATCTACTATGCTATTTAAATTAAGTTTAATAACACGTCTGGCACTGGCATTTTTAATTTGCACGCAAAATTGCAAATTCGAAATGTACCAATTTTTTTCGCTGGCGCGCGTAAAATTAAGGAGCTTGGTAGCGAATTAAAATACTGAAAATTTCCTTAAATTCCTCGAGCGCGTTTTCCTTGATGGTTATTTGTGCGCGTTTTCCTTGATGGTTATTTGGGGGTGATAGGGAAATAGAGGGTTTCTAGAGGATTAAAATGATATGAATATTCCCAAGGTTCCACGCAATATTTTTAAAATAGAAGGCTTTTTGCTCGAAGCATTTCGCTCAATGCCGTCTTTTTATTCCAAGTTGTAAAAACGTGACAATTTCGGCTTGTATGGGGTCCTTCGTTAAGGCTTCTTTTCACTTAATTTTTGGTTCGTATAGAAGTCAAGACATGTGTTAAAGTTTGTATGTTTTTTGTTTTTCGTATATTGTGATGTAAAACGTCAAATCGTCTTTACAAAGGCGAAAATTTGCGAGATTCGATGTTTACGAGCAAAAGCGAAAGAAACGGTTCGGACTGTTGGCGGCTAAACAGAAGGACTAATTAAATACAGCTCAGAAAGATTAACGGCCAGACATACAGGTAGGAAAATTAATAAATAATTACAGGTTTTGTATTTTTTGTGGTAATATTCCTGATTTGTTGTCTTTCTACTGATTAAAATTTAATATATTTCAACCCATTCTTCATACATGACAGACAAATGCACCCAAAACTCACATTTTATTTTTCTGTGTTCATAAATTTATTTCTGCACGTTTAAGTACCTATGTTTGTTTACAGCTTTGCAAATATTCTATCCCAGCTGGGTTTAATACTGTATTTTATACACTCATATCCACTAATAAACATGCAGTACACTTGCAATGGTGTGGCTAGGATGATCAATAATCATTCAAAACTTTTGGAAGACTAAAATTTTTAAGAAAGAACTTGAAAACAAATGTAGTTTTAGTCATACGATTTTTATCGGCCGACTAATATCGCATTATGTGCGCCAGGCTTAAGAATATATCCTCATGCCTATATCTGCTCAAAAGACAAGTCATTAGGCTAAGCTTGGTATGCTCTCCACCAAGCAGATCTTTGGTTAAACTTTTTTGGTGCAACAATGCAATGGTGCAACAGCCCAACAATATTTCGTTTAGGTTTACTATACAACGAAGTTAAGTTGTCACAGGAAAAATCAGAGTCTAGCTTATCAGTGGGTTAATGAACCAATGTATTTAGTCCATTTAGATCCAACATTTATTTTTCCAAGCCTAACCCACTGAGCAACAAATTCCCCTTGGCAAGTAAAATTGATATCATAATGGGTATACATGTACATTGCTAAACCTGTTCCCATGCAGGGACGGATCCAGGGGTCGTCAAACCAGTCGCGCGACTGAAGTAAAAATTGTCTGCTTAAAAAAAATTCTAAAATTTTGAATCGAACCGGTAGTCCATTTATACGTTTCATGCTGCGGCAGAACTTCGGCAAAGTAATGTTAGTCAGTCACGTACAGCGTTCGTACGCATGAAAGTTGACGGATTCGGGGGTTAAATGCGGCTATCTGATTGGCTGACACGTTTATTTCGAGGGTTACGGCCATTTGCGACGGATCTGTGCGGAGGCCTGACGGATTTGCAGATTCAGGGGCTCTGTATGAGCCTTCTGATTGAACCATTTAAAAAACATTCTGCATTGTCATTGGCTTATATTTTCGACGGATTCGCAGCGTGAGGTATTCGTCAACACGGCATTAGTGTATAGTGTTTACCTCTGAGTGTTTACTATTTCGAACGTCTATCTATACGAGCGAATTCCACCAGCGATATCTGGAAACATTTTCGACAATGTTCAGTTTGCGATTGCGGCAAACGATCTGGAATCTCTACAACGTTTGTACACGGAGCTTGAAAAGAATATCGATGCCTCACGCACAAATTGCGTTGACAAGCTACTGAGCGGCGCCTTCAACAACACAATTAAACCCTCGCTAGAGATTTTGGCGCAGAGAGCTACTGCCAGACAAAGCTCACACTGCAATAAGGTAAATTATTATACATTTAATATGTATTCTCGTTTCTAATTGGTCGGAAAGCACCGGCTAATTTTCAGTATTCGGCATTTATTACGTATTTTTCCCCGATGACGTCATCAGCGTCCAATAATTGTTTTTTTGGATCGAACTTGTATCCAAAAAAAATATTGGACTCTCTCGTGCCCAAACCCTTGCGCAGCCAAAAAAGCTTGAACCTATAAGTGCGCGGAAAAAACAAACAAACAATGGCCTACAGCAGATTTTCTTCGGTGAACGGAAGTGAAATCTCCAAATTATTGGCAGATATTTATTTTTATTTATTTATTTAGCTTTGCCAACTAGGGCAGGTTCACCACAACAGCATATGCCAATTACTGTGGGCCCTTTTAACCTAACCCACCCTGTCAACTTTCCCTGTGGGAGGAAACCGGAGTACCCGGGGAAAACCCACGGCTTTCGGCAGAGCGTTGACTTTTTACTCTTTTCACATGGGGACTGGGTTCGAGTCGCACTCAGAAGGTACTTAGTGAGACTCGAACTTGCAGCCTCAGAGGTGAAAGGCAAGTGCGCTAACCACTTGGCCACCGAAGCCCCCAAATAAGGATAAGGATAGTGATAGCACGAAAAAAGTTACAAAGGGGTAAACAGAAGTAGAAATAGCATATTTAGCTGACCTTTGACTTTGTGCAAGGTGTTTGATATTCAAATTGTACTTTTTCCCTACCTACGTTTCTCATGTCTTTAAATGTATAATAAAACAATTATTGGATTCGGCTTTCGCATGATATTAAACAATTATTGCATGAGGTCGAGTAGGATATGAGAAATTATTAAGGCAGAGGTTTGTGTTATCAACCGAAGCCGACGGCTGAGGCAGATAACACAAACCGAGGCCTTAATAATTCCTCATATCCTACGAGAACCGATTTCAATAATTGTTATATAATTTATTTGTATATATATATATAT
Organism: Paramuricea clavata; assembly: GCA_902702795.2. Lineage (NCBI taxonomy): Eukaryota > Metazoa > Cnidaria > Anthozoa > Malacalcyonacea > Plexauridae > Paramuricea > Paramuricea clavata. The sequence goes on from CACRXK020002226.1 coordinate 45,231, forward strand.
ATATATATATTACAGAATATTTATATAAAAATACAAATTGTCGAGAAAATATA
>CACRXK020002227.1:0-16232 GCA_902702795.2 Paramuricea clavata
TTATCTGGTACGTCTTTATGTGCTACTCGCACTCGGTTTCCCTTATGGCAAATTTGCTCGTGCCTCTTACGGTAATCGTCGGGCCGTATGTTAGAAAACGTTTATGGTTAATACGTTTTCCCTCGTGAAATAAATAATAAAGTTTCTATAGTCGTCAAAAATCGAATTACATTCAAGACACTAAAGTTTTATTCTTTTTCTTTTGGGTTTTGAACCGCGCATAATTGATAAAGAGCCTTCGCTATAAGAACAGTCGAGCGAAGAACATGCCCGGAAACGTGGGTTTCACATTTCAGCCTCCCGTCGATTTTCGACAAATAAAAGACTAATAGTATTACTAGAAAATAGAAATACATTTAAATGCTATAAGGCCACACAAACCATTATTTTAAATCCAAAATTTATCGCTTTATTTATCGCCTTCGTTCTTAACTTTTACAATTTACTGAATGCAGAATTCGCAATTTGCCGAACAGTAACGAAGCAATTTGCCGACTGGGGCCGACTTGCGAAAATTATTGGGGGGGTGAAGCACCCCCCCACACCCCCCCGCTCGCGACGGCCCTGGCTCGTAGGGGGATAATGAGGGATACACGAGGATTCAAGCTGGGCGAATCCTCGTGTATCCCTCATTATCCCCCCTACGAGCGTGAAAGAACCTCTGCTGGCACCCAGGGTAGGTTTTCGTTAGCCTGAAATGATTCCCCTTATTACGTTTTCGTAGCGCTTTGCATTGTGGTTATAGTAGTATCACTGATAAAGATAGCGGCCTCGAATAAAAATATTGAATGTTTTCGCGAATATTTTGCTGTTGGATATCGTGCACCTGACCCTAGCTTTTTTTAAAAGTTCTTGCACGGGTCAGGACAAAAAAAAAGCCATCTTGAATATCAGTGATACCACTATAACCACAATGCAAAGCGCTACGAAAACGTAATAAGGGGAATCGTCTATTCTAAATTTCAGGCTGCAAGCAGGCTAGGTTTTCGTTTTCGGCAAAAATATTTACAAGTATTGAATAATTAAAAGAATAGTATAAAGTGCAAGAGACCTCTCCCCTGGAAATCCTGGACTTTAAACTTTTATGACTTCAGATATGTTGATACACATAGGGAAAAGGAAATTAAACTATTCTATTTATTTGCCACCAAATACAAGACTAACTACAAATAAAATGAAAAGATTTAACATTTTCTCCTCTCGGAGTACCTGAATGAAATTTCATGGCTGTAACACAGTTGCTGTAAAACAGAACAGTACATATGCTTGTTAATTAAAGTACAGTATGTTTGGAAATATTGGCTGGATATAAACAACCCCGACATGTTTACATATTTAAAGTTTTAAACATGATATTTAAAACTATTAATTAAAAGCGTTCTGAGTATTTTTTCGTGAGCTCACAAATCAATTAAATCGTTTCAAGACATCAACACGCGATAACAGTCGAAGTTCCACTATTAAATCGCTATTCGAAAGCAGAAAATGCATAGTCAAGCAGATTTTTTTAGGGTGGTGCTGGATTCCTCGAAGCGGAGGGGGGTGCTATAGACACCAATAGGTGGGGTGCGGCGGTGCGCACTGTGTTCGTAGTCTGCAAAAGATGAATTAGGGAAAAACTAAAATACTGGTATTTGAATGACACTGATTACTATTTGAGTGACACTGGAATTTATAAGGGTAAGGGTTCGGTGAGGATTTGGGTTGAGCATGTATAAGGCAAGTATTTGGGTAAGGTTAGTGTGAGGATTATTAAGGTGTTGATTTAAATCGGGACATCTCAGTGGATTAGGATCTGAGGGATAAGGGATTAGGATTAAACTTCGGAGTTTTTTCTCCGAATCTGACCCGAGTGTATCGATCTTGTACCGTCGTTCCTCGATTACTTTCCGACGAATCGCCTGCAAGCATGCAAGATGGCGGGCGAAATGCGTGGAGAGAATCTCTATCGTGAAGTTTTACTACAAATTGAACAAAATTCTTGTCAAGAAGTTGAACTAGACACTGGTTCATTATCTAATGTCACTATCAAGACAGATGGACATACAAAGTCAGGAGCAGGAGGTGGCTTTGCTTATAAAGATACGGCGAGAGTAGAGTCGTTTGGAAGAAACCGCTTCATACATTGGTAAGACGTAATTAAATTTGTTTGTGTTTGTATTAAGTGTGTTGCTATTTTGTTAGTTTAAATAATAAGAAATGTTGTATGGCTTTTACTAGTACCTTTGCGTTCTTTAATAGTGTGTGGCACTGTATTATTTCCGAGCCAACGTCGAGCAATTACGTCAGGCCATTGCTGACACCACTTGAACGACTTTTCATTAGCATTAGGTTAAAAATATAAACTTCGGACTTTTAGACTACTGGCATATGAACTTTCACAACTACTTTCAGAATTAGAGGCCAGTGGCTAGGCAACTACACGTCATAACACCAGGAAAAGTTCTGACCAAACTTTTAGTCTTGAGCAGCGCTGATTGTGCACAAATCTTGGCGTGATTGTGCACCAATCTTGACGTGATTGTGTGCCAGTAAACCAAAACCCATGACGAAGATCTTCGGCGTGGCCTACATGGAATGCAGACTGGCATTCTGCGTCGGGTGAGGGTACTAATTCCGCTTGGCTATTTACACCCAGGGAAAAGACGGCTGCTATCGGTTTCAAAAGTGAGGTAGTCATCTCCCTGATCTCAAATTATAGCGGACTGCCGTCAGGAGTGGAATTAGCCAAGTGCCCAGATTTCAGAAGAACATGTGGAAAGTTGTTTCATACAATGAACTGTAAAGTGATTTTTAAAATTTTACTTTAATTAATTAAAAAAATGACAAGAAGAGATATAAGATGGGAAATGATGAAATATAAAGCAAGTTTGTTTTGTATTTTATTTGTAAACATGTACTGTATGTTATTTTTGGGTTTTCCACTTGCCTATTAAATTGCCCAATTTTACATTGAAAAATTGAACTGTATGATTTGAACTGATTTCGTTGCAACCAATAAAAAGACTAAGTTAAATAGTTAATCGGCAAAAACAGCCAAACAATTGAAACAGCATATATTGTTTTGCACAAAAAATGAAGAAAAAACCTCAATTATCGTGTATTTGTGATGATCCTGGGGTGAGGGTATGGCTGGTTTCAAAAGTGAGGTAGTGGGTTGTCATCTCAAAATATGACAGACTGCCAGGAGTGGAATAATGAGCCAACTCAATTTAAAACATATGGAAAATTAATTTCATACAAATTATGACTTGTAAAGCAAGTTTTAAATTTTACTTGAAATGACAAGAAGAGATATAAGATGGGAAATGATGAAAAAAAGCAAAAAGTAAAAAATAATATGCCCTATTAAATACATGTTCAGGGAACCATTTGGGGAACCACTCAGAGATATGGGGGAATTGCAAAACCACACCCTGTGGGAATGTCAGACATGAGGACCCCTGAGTTTCCCCATTCCTCAGAACAACAAATGTCAAGTTTCCTCCAATCCCCACATTTCTGACGTACCATTCACACCAACTCTCAATTTTTTTTATTTATTTTTTTTTATTTCATTGAGTGACTGGATAGGCATGCACAAGGCAAACGGTGCAATTTTTAAAATGGTGGAAAGAAAACTCTGGTCAGTAAATTCAGGGGCCGTTGTGATTTGCCATGCCCATTACAGGTTTTGCTCAATGTTTTAATGACAAATATTTTCAATTGATGAGACAAAAAGTTGGGTTTGTCTCAACAAATCAGAATGTGTAAATGTAGTTGCTTAACGCTTAAACATTTATCTTGCTACTCAATTTTAAGGGTGCACCGGAATTCGATTTTGGCCTGTTAGTTCTGGCCGGAACGCCGATTTTTCAGAGCTCCGGTTCCAGCCGGAACTAATAAAAAAGTATGGCCGGAACCGGAACTCTGTCGTTTTCAGAGAGATAGAATATCAAACGTTTTTGTGTCTAACAAAAGTTCACAGTAGGAAGAAATTTGGACTACACAAGGAAAATGTACACTATCAACACTTCATGACGTTTAACGTTTGTCAATCTTTTTATTCTAACATTTGCAAGCTCTTTGAGTAACATATGACTATATATGGCTTAATAAATCAGTTCCAGCCGGAACTTTTTTCCATTTCCGGCCGGAACTTTAAAAATTGGTTCCGGTGCACCCCTAGTCAATTTAATTACAACACCAATACATTATTACTTCATGTTAAAGAATTTTAGTAAAGTTTTAATTCCTGATTTTACTCTACTATTCATTGACTATTGTTTACAATTTCTATCAATGAAGTTTTAACCAATCAATATCAACTTTCGGCTTTCTCTCATTACTCGCGTCTGGTCACCTCGCACATCACACCGTCTCGAGGAGTCATTGTAAGTCTTTCCTTCATCTGACCAGTCTGACCAGGCAAAAGTCTGAACTGAAACTTCTGCAATAGTTTTGCAAGGATAACTTTTGACTCAAACTTGGCGAAAGTCTGTCCTATGCAATTACGTGGGCCAATGGAAAAGGGGAAATGGGTCATGTGCAGATTTGGAATGTTTTTAGCATCAGAGAATCTTTCTGGATCAAAAACGTCCGGATTCTCCCAAATTTCAGGGTTCATTGCAAACAATAGCTGCAGACTGCAAATTCCATTTCCTTTTGGAATATGATATCCGCCAACTGTAATATCTTTTGCTGACAATCTGATAGGTGCTAATGCTACAGGATGTTTTGTTAAAGCTTCCTCTAAAACTTGGCCAAGATACTTGAGTTTTGCCAAATCATCAAACTCAACATAGTCTCGTTCACCAAGCACTTCGTTCACCTCATTTAAAAGTTTTGCTTCAACATGGGGATTTCTAATGATTTCATACAAGGCAAATGACAATGAATTTGCAGTTGTCTCTTGTCCAGCAATAAACACAGTCACAAACTCATCAATTATGTCGTCCAATGACAAACTGCCATCTTTAATCAAGAGACTCAATAAGTCATCAGGGACAGCTTTATTGTCAGCAATGTCCTTCATCCGAGTGGTGGTACAATCAGAGGCAAATTTCCTGAGAAATTGTGCTGCATCAATTTGCTCTCTTTTGGTAGCATTCTGAAACAACTTGAACTGGAATATTGCCAATAGGGTGGGGTGGAGTGGAATATCCATGTTGTCCTGCGCCCCGCTCAGATAGTGTCGTACTGCTTCTGGAAATGGGGAATTGGGATCCTCAATAGCATGGGTATTAATATTAAACGACACTCGACTTATAACCTCCAAAGTGACTTTTGCAAATTCTTGAACCATACTGGTTGGCTTACTACCATCGACAACTGCGTCAATGCGAGTCAAAAACATGTCACAAACATCATTGAAATCACTTATAAAATCTTTCAGACATTTACGATGAAAAGCCGGCTTCATTAGTTGCCGTCGTTTACGCCATGATGCTTCGTTTGTATTCGTTATCAGTCCGTAACCAGCTCCCCTCTCACCATAAACAAAACCAAATTTAGGATACGAAAATGGACTTTTATACAGGCTTGCATGATTATTTATATAAACATGTCGCAAATAGGTAGCGTCGCCCAAGACTACAACACGCCTGTGAATAAAAAATAATATAAATATTGGCCCGTATTCAAGTCGTTTTTCCAGGAGAAACTCGCTCCTCGTTCTACTGGTTGCATCTCTGTATTTCCAAATCTCTGGTAGATGACCCAATATGAAACTCGAACGAGGTGGGCCTGGCAAATGATCGTTGATTTTGTGGACATAATACAAATATGCCATAAAAAACAGAACACAGCCAAAACATCCAAGTGAAATTGCGGCGAAGATGCACAAAATTAAATATAAAACTGTGACGGCCATTGTATAAAATGTAGACTTGCTCTAGTTTGGGAGCGATTGCCCAGAATAGAGATGTTGCAAACCCAAGGAACTACAGGAACACGAATTACAGGATTTTCAGGAACAACATAATCATAACAAACAGTTCACGTGCGAACTTATACTTCCGGTAAGATTCGGGAAAAACAGTAAAACACTTTTATAATAATAGGCGAATATAGCGAGAGATATTGGGGTTTTTCTTATAAATAAAACATTACAATTTACAACGTCAACGTGATATTTTCGTGTTGGGTCAAGCAATCCTCGACATGCTGTAATAAAAGACAACGTCATTTTAGAACTTTTTAAAGACCATGTCACAGAACAGCAAGGTACAGCAGAAGTGTAACTTGAGTCGGTTCCTTTATCGACCAAGGCCTTCAAAATACAGCATTAATATTGTCAGAAAAACGAGTATACTTTGATTCTTATATGCATTTTAGTTGATTTAGTAACAATTAGCCATGTCGCACAAACTTACAAAATTCTGTTTATATTCACTTTAATAATTAGGTTCACAAATTTTTTATAACAAGTATGTTAATTGGACTAGTATCCCAAAGCTCGTGGGTACGATTCCCACCGTGGTCAGGCACATTTTTCAACCTGCCAGGTGTGGATCACTGAGGTGTGGATACACACTTAGCCTGCGTGGCAGGCTCATTAATACACACTAAGAGTAACACCAGAAACATCATTTTTAGGGGCGGACCATTAGAAATCCGGGGTAAAATTTTTGCTGCACGAATTTTTTATCAGTCTCATGTCTCTGCAGGATTTTTTTTTAATGCATTTAACCTCTGCAAGATTTTTATTTCAAGACTATTTGTACTTTGCTGTTTGCTTGCACGAATTTTTTTCTCTGATGTAATGGCTGCACGAATTATTTTCCAGGCATTTTTCTTTGCACGAATTTTTTTTTTTTAATTTTCACCCCCCTTCCCGGGATTTCTAATGGTCCGCCCCTTAGTAATTAATACTTACTGCCGTCTGTCGTTTATTAATTAAGCACAAAAGGTGCTTTTTGGATGCATTCCCACATAGTAATTGGTAAAGTATTTTGGTAAATTGTCCAGTAGTGGTATCGAAACGTGAATAAGCTCGTTAGAAAATCATTAATTTTTCAATATTAAGGATACTTAATTTACTGAATCAAAATATGATTTGAACATCATCAAATGCAGTATTTTTTTATGTTTATTAGTTTTTTATAACTGCTTTTTATATGGTCAGTAAATTCAGGGCCCATTCCCATTGTGATTTGCCATGCCCATTTCAGGTTTTGCTCAATGTTAATGACAAATATTTTCACAATTGATGATAAGAGACAAAAAGTTGGGTTTGTCTCAACAAATCGCAATTGATGTGTAAATGTAGTTGCTTAACACTTACACATGTATCTTTCTAGTCAATTTCATTTCAATACTACTTATACTTTAATTAATAGTAAAGTTTTAATTCCTGATTTCCTCTAGTATTCATTGACTATTGTTTACAATTTCTACCAATGAAGTTTTAAACAATCAATATCAACTTTCGGATGTTAAAGATTCCCTCATTACTCGCGTCTGGTCACCTCGCACATCACACCGTCTCGAGGAGTCATTGTAAGTCTTTCCTTCATCTGACCAGTCTGACCAGGCAAAAGTCTGAACTGAAACTTCTGCAATAGTTTTGCAAGGATAACTTTTGACTCAAACTTGGCGAAAGTCTGTCCTATGCAATTACGTGGGCCAATGGAAAAGGGAAAATGGGTCGTGCTCAGATTTGGAATGTTTTTAGCATCAGAGAATCTTTCTGGGTCGAAAACTTCTGGATTCTCCCAAATTTCAGGATTCATTGCAAACAATAGCTGCATACTGCAAATTCCATTTCCTTTTGGAATATGATATCCGCCAACTGTAATATCTTTTGCTAACAATCTGATAGGTGCTAATGCTACAGGATGTTTTCTTAAAGCTTCCTCTAAAACTTGGCCAAGATACTTGAGTTTTGCCAAATCATCAAACTCAACATAGTCTCGTTCACCGAGCACTTCGTTCACCTCATTTAAAAGTTTTGCTTCAACATGGGGATTTCTAATGATTTCATACAAGGCAAATGACAATGAATTTGCAGTTGTCTCTTGTCCAGCAATAAACACAGTCACAAACTCATCAATTATATCATCCAATGACAAACTGCCATCTTTAATCAAGAGACTCAATAAGTCATCAGGGACAGCTTTATCGTCAGCAATGTCCTTCATCCGAGTGGTGGTACAATCCGAGGCAAATTTCCTGAGAAATTGTGCTGCATCAATTTGCTCTCTTTTGGTAGCATTCTGAAACAACTTGAACTGGAATATTGCCAGTAGGGTGGGGTGAAGTGGAATATCCATGTTGTCCTGCGCCCCGCTCAGATAGTGTCGTACTGCTTCTGGAAATGGGGAATTGGGATCCTCAATAGCATGGGTATTAATATTAAACGACACTCGACTTATAACCTCCAAAGTGACTTTTGCAAATTCTTGAACCATACTGGTTGGCTTACCACCATCGACAACTGCATCCATGCGAGTCAAAAACATGTCACAAACATCATTGAAATCACTTATAAAATCTTTCAGACATTTACGATGAAAAGCCGGGTTCATTAGTTGCCGTCGTTTACGCCATGATGCTTCATTTGTATTCATTACCAGTCCGTAACCAGCTCCTCTCTCACCATAAACAAAACCAAATTTAGGATACAAAAATGGACTTTTATACAGGCTTGCATGATTATTTATATAAACATGTCGCAAATAGGTAGCGTCGCCCAGAAATACAGCACGCTTGTGAATAAAAAATAATATAAATATTGGCCCGTATTCAAGTCGTTTTTCCAGGAGAAACTCACTCATCGTTCTACTGGTTGCAGCTTTGTATTTCCAAAGCTCTGGTAGATGACCCAGTATGAAACTCGAACGAGGTGGGCCTGGCAAATGATCGTTGATTTTGTGGACATAATACAAATATGCCATAAAAAACAGAACACAGCCAAAACATCCAAGTGAAATTGCGGCGAAGATGCACGAAATTAAACGTAAAACTGTGACGGCCATTGTGGAAGTAGACTTGCTGTAGTTTGGGACGGTGGGGTGTTTGGAAACCCAAGGAACTACAGGAACAGGAATTACAGGATTTTCAGGAACAACATAAATCATAACAAACAGTTCGCATGCGAACTTACTTCCGGTAAGATTCCGGGAAAAACAGTAAAACACTTAAGTTATAGGCGAATTTTGCGAGAGATATTGGGGTTTTTCTTATAAATAAAACATTACAATTTACAACGTCAACGTGATATTTTCGTGTTGGTTCAAGCAATCCTCGACATGTTGTAATAAAAGACAACGTCATTTTAGAAATAAATACAGTGGCCAATACCGAACATCCTAGTCCAAAACCAAATTTTAACCACTTATGTATCGATCAATTCGAAACTTCACCCCCCCCCGGGCATACCCTGGGAATTTGACTTCAAGTCTTCTCCAGGGAGTAGGGAATTTGACGTTCTAGGTCTTCCATGTGGTGGGGCATTTGATAACTGGGTGGGGAATTTGAACCGGAAGTCTTAAAATTTTGCCCGTTTTCGCGTGCTTCCTGCATGCACAGAAAATTCGCACTGGCGGCAAATACAGTTTTCTCAGATTTCGAGACAAACAGCCTCAATTTTGTGAAAAACTGGCTCAAAGAAACGGGCATGGAAAATCTATGTGCTTCATTTGAAGGTATGTACTACATAATTGTGTAAAACTGTTAAATTTCCACAAGGTATCCAACTTTTTTCGCTATCTTGTCGAAAAACATTTCCGTATATTTTGAACTTTTTGTATTTACTGTTTCATAATTTTCATATGAAGGTGGGGCATTTGAACGCTTAATTTCTTGTTACAGTGGGGCATTTGAAGACATTTTTTGCACAGGGGGTGGAGAATTTGATCAGTCAAAATTCAAAAAGTTCAAATTCCCGGGGGGGGGGGATGGTGAAGTTTCGAATTGATCGATACATTACTTATATAATACCTTAGCACAGAATAAAGATCAGTACCAGAAGGGCCACTCAGCGTTGCAACGTGTCACCATTTTTCTATGCAAAAATATGCAGTTGACTGGCCAGAAGGCGGGGCCTTCAGCCAATACAGCGCGTTTATTGGCCAGAAAATGTAATCGACTGGCTAGGAAGATGGCGGCCAGGGTGACAGAAACTTCAAAGCTTCCGACCTAAGTGGCCCTTCTGTGTGCCTTATTCTGTGACCTTAGCTTTCCATCTTGATTCTTGAACCAACCGTTTATTTATACGACAGCATAGCAGTGTCAGTCAGTGTGGAAATGCACTTCCACGTGCTATATTTATGTCATAATTTATCATTATTAGTGGAAAATTAACAAATAATTAAACAATAATTATGATTTATGTTGTTCCTGAAAATCCTGTAGTTCCTGTTCCCTCACTTCTAGAAGGATTTTTCCTTAGAAATAGGAATTTTGCAAAGTTTTAAGGATTTTTTTAAGGAATTCCATTTTTGAGAATTTTCTCAGGATTTTTTAAGATTTCGACCAAGGCCTTCAAAATACAGTATTAATATTGTCAGAAAAACGAGTATCCTTTCATTCTTATATCCATTTTAGTAACAGTTGGCCTTGTTGCATAAACTTACAAAATCTGTTTTCACTTTTAATTAGGTTGTTTACAACTTTTTGATAACAAGTATGTTAATTGGACTAGTATCCCAAAACTTGTGGGTTCGATTCCCACCGTGGTCAGGCAAATTTTTCAGCCTGCCAGGTGTGGATACACACTCAAAGTAACACCATTTTTAGTAATTAATATTTACTGTTGTCTGTCGCTTATTAATTTAAGCACAAAAGGTGCTTTTTGGATCCATTCCCTGTATTTGTGTTTGTGTATTTTGTTGTTGGTCACATAGTAATTGGTAAAGTATTTTGGTAAATTGTCCACGTAGGTAGTGGTATTGAAACTACATGAATATTAAAGCTCGTTAGAAAATCGTTAATTTTTTCAATGTTAAGGATACTTAATTAACTGAAGAGTGGCTCAGTATGCTCAAAATATGATTTGAATATCAAATGCAGTATTTTTTTATGTTATTAGTTTTTGTAACTGCTTTTAATATGGTCAGTAAATTCAGGGTCCATTGTGATTTGCCATGCCCATTTCAGGTTTTGCTCAATGTTAATGACAAATATTTTCACAATCGATGATAAGAGACAAAAAGTTGGGTTTGTCTCGACAAATCGCAATTGATGTGTAAATGTAGTTGCTTAACACTTACACATGTATCTTTCTAGTCAATTTCATTTCAATGCCACTTATACTTTAATAGTAAAGTTTTAATTCCTGATTTCCTCTAGTATTCATTGACTATTGTTTACAAATTCTATCAATGAAGTTTTAACCAATCAATATCAACTTTCGGATGTTAAAGAATTCCCTCATTACTCGCGTCTGGTAACCTCACACATCACACCGTCTCGAGGAGTCGTTGTAAGTCTTTCCTTCATCTGACCAGTCTGACCAGGCAAAAGTCTGAACTGAAACTTCTGCAATAGTTTTGCAAGGATAACTTTTGACTCAAACTTGGCAAAAGTCTGTCCTATGCAATTACGAGGGCCAATGGAAAAGGGGAAATGAGTCGTACTCAAATTTGGAATGTTTTTAGCATCAGAGAATCTTTCTGGGTCGAAAACTTCTGGATTCTCCCAAATTTCAGGGTTCATTGCAAACAATAGCTGCATACTGCAAATTCCATTTCCGTTTGGAATATGATATCCACCAACTGTAATATCTTTTGCTAACATTCTGGTAGGTGCTACTGCTACAGGATATTTTCTTAAAGCTTCCTCTAAAACTTGGCCAAGATACTTCAGTTTTGCCAAATCATCAAACTCAACATAGTAGCGTTCACCGAGCACTTCGTTCACCTCATTTAAAAGTTTTGCTTTAACATGGGGATTTCTAATGACTTCATACAAGGCAAATGACAATGAATTTGTAGTTGTCTCTTGTCCCGAAATAAATATGGTCACAAACTCATCAATTATATCATCCAATGACAAACTGCCATCTTTAATCAAGAGACTCAATAAGTCATCAGGGACGGCTTTATTGTCAGCAATGTCCTTCATCCGAGTGGTGGCACAATCAGAGGCGAATTTCCTGAGAAATCGTGCTGCATCAATTTGCTCCTTTTTGGTAGCATTCTGAAACAACTTGAACTGGAATATTGCCAGTAGGGTGGGGTGGAGTGGAATATCCATGTTGTCCTGCACCCCGCTCAGATAGTGTCGTACTGCTTCTGGAAATGGGGAATTGGGATCCTCAATAGCATGGGTATTAATATTAAACGACACTCGACTTATAACCTCCAAAGTGACTTTTGCAAATTCTTGAACCATACTGGTCGGCTTACCACCATCGACAACTGCATCCATGCGAGTCAAAAACATGTCACAAACATCATTGAAATCACTTGTAAAATCTTTCAGACATTTACGATGAAAAGCCGGGTTCATTAGTTGCCGTCGTTTACGCCATGATGCTTCGTTTGCATTCGTTATCAATCCGTAACCAGCTCCCCTCTCACCATAAACAAAACCCAATTTAGGATACAAGAATGGACTTTTATACAGGCTTGCATGATTATTTACAAAAACATGTCGCAAATAGGTGGCGTCGGCCAGTACTACAACACGCTTGTGAACAAAAAATAATATAAATATTGGCCCGTATTCAAGTCGTTTTTCCAGCAGAAACTCGCTCATCGTTCTACGGGTGGCCTCTTTGTTTCTTTTGTACTTCCAAATCTCCGGGAGGTGACCCAGTATGAAACTCGAACGAGGTGGGCCTGGTAAATGATCGTTGATTTTGTGGACATAATACAAATATGCCATAAAAAACAAAACACAGCCAAAACATCCAAGTGAAATTGCGACGAGGATGTACGACATTAAATATAAAACTGTGAGTGTGATGACGGCCATTGTAAAACAGAGGCACAATATCAGTTATATAACTCTATTAACTCATCTCTGAGTGGTAACTATACCGTGATGCATTGCGCGGTCAGTGGTGTTAGTCCAGGGCGAGGGTAATAATTCCATCCGGCTATTTACACCTGTGACTATGGCGGAGGGTGAGGGGTTGCTGCATGCATGTATTTCTAGTATACGAGCGGGCGCAACAAGAGACTCAGGAAATATACATAAAAGCTTCAGTCTTGGAAGAAAATGATCTACTTATTATCTTCTTATTATCTTCAAGGGCATAGAGTGCCTATGGTTCGAGACAACCTCAAACCTCACACTAAATAACACGCATTAACTTTCTTTATCTTAACTTTCCACGTCTAAATATGCAAGATATGGCCAATATAATAAACAATAGGTAAGAAAAACTGTTCTACTAGTACTTGTTCTCTTATAATTAATCAAAATCAAAAAAGTATCAAAATTCTTACATGCGAGGGTTGGTTTCACGCTCGCCCCTCATGCGTAAAATCACCCCTCACATGTCAACAAACGGAAATTGATATATGCAACATGTGTTTAATTTGTTCACTTCCTTTTCACTCAATAGATGATTTACGCCTGTATTCTAAAAGCTCACTCACACTCAATGAGTGGAAGTTCAATCTGAGCTTCTCTTGAGTGTCATTGCTGTTTTTGAATAGTAGTCACGTAGTACTGTAAGGTATGACATTAACCCTCCAGCTATTCAAAAACAGCAATGACACTCGAGAGAAGCTCAGATTGAACTTCCACTGATTGAGTGTGAGTGTAAGTGAGCTTGTAGAATACGGGCGTTAGAATTTTATTTTATTTTCGGCAATTTCAGCCGCTTTTCAGCCGCTTTCCAAGCGATGGAATTATTGAATCCCTTTTCAGTGAAATAATCTCAACCACAAGTAAAAATATTATTCTCGTTAATATCTATATAGTGCACCAAGTGGTAATCTTGAAATTTTTGAAAACAAACTTAATGAAATATTAACTAACGTTGTCGTTGATAAAACAGAGAAAATAACTTATTTGACTGGAGATTTTAACATTGACCTTCTAAAATCTGATGTTTGCGAATATTCAAACAGATTCTGTGGGCAACTTTTTACATCATCTTTCTTTCCGCTTATAAATAAACCAACTATAGGATTACCCAGCACACAGCAACTTTAATTGATCTTTACTAACGATTTAGACCAAATAGAATCTAGCATAAATGGACTGATTTCCTCAGATACTTCAGATCATCTGCCTATATTTTATTTAGCTTCTTTGACTTTGTCCTCAAATACTGATGATCTTTCAGAAAAGGGAAATAATACGTACTACAAAAAGAATTGTCAACAAAGATAGTCTTGCTTCGTTTTTAGTCTCTGTAAAGGGGGGCCTCCCGTAAAAAATATCATGGGAAAGTACTTACCATAGTAATTTACTATGGTATAAGTACTTTCGTTGTAGATTTCACAATAAAATGTTGCGCTAAAATGTTTCTGAAAATCATTTCAGAATATAATAAAAAGTTTTAAAAAAGTTTTAAAAAACCGACGACGTTTCGACGTTAACACACGTCATTATCAAGTAAATAAAATAAGAATTAAGAGTTCTACAGTGTGTATAAATAAAAACTGAACCCTTTCAAATTCAAATTAGCTATAACGTATTGTGGTAATTTGACAGCTCTAATTGTTTTGAATTAATGGTTGGGTAAGAACACAAGGTCTTGTACTCATGGGACGAAACTCAAAGAAATAAAAATTAGTAAATTTAAAAGTTTTTAAGAGTTTTGTCCCATGAGTACAAGACCTTGTGTTCTTACCCAACCATTAATTCAAAACAATTAGAGCTGTCAAATTACTACAATACGTTATAGCTAATTTGAATTTGAAAGGGTTCATGTTTTTTTTTATACCGGCACCCTGTATATACTGTACAGGGTGTCTCAAAAAAAACCAAAATCATTGAAATAACGTATTGTTCGAATTTCAATGCCGTAACACAAAGGATTTTGACAGGATGATTAATTTGTTTTAAAAAATTAAAATATCTTTGTAAAGTGAACGTTTGTTTGCTCATGGGAATTTAAAAATGCTTCGTAAATTCGTGGGTTTAGTACTTTATGCCTGACATAACAAGTTTACGCTGAGTATTACCATTCATTATAGCAGTTATGTCAATCTTTTATGCACTCGTGGGATTAACTTAGTGCTAGGGCATTGAATATCGAACAATACGTCAATTTCAATGATTTTGGTTTTTTTTGAGACACCCTGTATACTAAATTAAAACAATGTCATTAATAAAATTCAAAGTCAAACAAAGAGTTTTGCTCTAATTGAGTCGCTCTGGGGTACCGTATTTACTCGTTTGAGCGCCGCCCCCGATTGAGCGCCGCCCCCGAATGAGCGCCGCATTTGAATAATTTTCCACCGTCAAATGGGGACATTTAGTGACAAAGACATTCAAAACTTGTTTATTTTATTGTCAAAAGTTCTTGATATAATTCACAAATAAAAGATTTTTTTAAAGAGCGCCGCCCCCGATTGAGCGCCGCCCCCGAATGAGCGCCGCATCTGAAGCTCTGAAAATTTAAAGAGCGCCGCGGCGCTCAAACGAGTAAATACGGTATT
Source organism: Paramuricea clavata (assembly GCA_902702795.2). Classification (NCBI taxonomy): domain Eukaryota; kingdom Metazoa; phylum Cnidaria; class Anthozoa; order Malacalcyonacea; family Plexauridae; genus Paramuricea; species Paramuricea clavata. The sequence goes on from CACRXK020002227.1 coordinate 15,546, forward strand.
CAAACTAGGGGCAAGTTTCTTGATAAAGAGCATTTCATTAATGAGACAGTCAAATTTCTCTTGACACTTCCGCAAAACGCAAAATTGGCTTTCATCTAACAAGTTCTTATCTCCGTGACTGTCCGAAAGATGCTTTCCAATCGCCGAAAATTTGTGTTCAGCAATGCGTTGATGAAGATGTCGGGTTGTATACCCAACATAGTCTGCATCACACAGACACATTTGAATAAGTAAACAACGCATTGCTTATTAACAATCGATGGCTTCGTTTCCTTGAGTTTCAGGTCTTGCTCAAGCTTTCGGCTTATGAAAACAGGCTGTATTGAAAGACCAATCTTATTGCTGAGATCACGCATTTGCTTCCGTACTGTATCTGCTGCTCTCTGCTCTTTATATGGAAGACTAATTCTGATTGCAGCAGTCTCATTGACTTGATTTAAATTTACTGTGTTTGTTGACAACTTGCTTACAACACTTCGTATGGAATTCGAATTAATTAGTCCGATGGGAGGATAGTCGAGCCGACAAATGATTGAACGCAACCGGGCACATTCCTCGTTAAAGATTTCAATAGTAGATGAAATGCGTGAGCACGATATGCCATTGTTTTCAACAAAGAGTGTTTATAGCGTTTGTCCGTATATGGCTCTGAAAATGAAGGAGTAAACCAGTATTGGTGGGTTTTCG
>CACRXK020002227.1:27401-45281 GCA_902702795.2 Paramuricea clavata
TCCAGGGGGGGGGGGGGGGGATTTTCGGAGGTTATTTTAGAGACTGTGCAGCACTCATTGTATTTAATGTGTTTGTCCGAGTGATTTTTGTTCCATGATTATAGTTAGGGTCGGAAAGCCAGAAACCCAGATATTTTTGGCCTTATGAATGTGTGCAGACACTGATAAAATCATGATTTATTCAGGCTTCCAACAAACCACTAGGCTTGTTCGTGGATATGGCTTCTAATCTGGTAGCAATTATTCGTAAGGTTAGTATGTTCATTATTGATTCATTTTGTTTTATTATAAACGTTACTTTCCGTTGGCTAAGACACGAAAGAAACCTAAAGATGTTTTCACTCGCCCCTCTCACAGGGTGCGATAATTTGAAGATTTTTAGTTGTACCTGACTGGTACTCCAAACATTGTTGCCTTGAGCTGGTACAAATTCAACTAGGTGTGAATAAATAAAATGAAGTACACATAAAGTACAGGTTTCTGAAAGGAATTTGTTCAGTAACCCGAAACTACGAGTTAGAACATGGAGCACAGTTGCATATACTCATACAAACACTGCAATCGTCTACGATATCCCTTAGTCCATGTTTCATTACAAGACATGTTAGAGTTTGAACTTGGAAACGTCGTATGGTACCAGCAAAAAGTAAGTACGCGGATAGCGAGAATCACTGGGGAAAAAATGTGAAATCCATACTATGAAATTTGCAATTGCAAACTGGCCTCTGTGGCTCAGAACTTTGGTTCAAGCTCTGCACTGGAATCGCAGGGCTGCAGGTACCACTAAATCCATAGTATATCCATACTATTTCGATACTATATCCATAGTTGATGGAAATATACAAGGTCCATACATGGAAGGTCCAATGAAGGTCCATACAATTTCCATTCTATGACCTCCTATGGATTTTCAAATTTTTTTCCAGTGAATACTGTGGCTGAAACGTACCATACCGTAGTATTGGCATACATCCAGTATTAACGCCTCCAAGATCTGTGTGAATTGATGTTGTCATATCGAGCTTAAAACATATTCTGTTGTTGTATTACAGGAGGCAATTTCAGTCCTTCGACCTTGTGATGACGTAACTACGCTATATTGGAACCCAATCTGTGAAGAAGCGCTGTTTTCCCTTGTAGATACACTAGCTATCGATGGTACAGTACTGAATACGCAATTCCAGGGATGGATTTGACTGTGGGTGGGGCGTACCCCTCTTAGCCTTAGCAAGTGGGGGTGGGCTTGGGGGGTTTGCCAATTTCCTTATCAATTTATTTTTATTTGGAAAGGCAACATTCTACCACCCTTACCACAGCTAGGCCCCTGCACCCTACCAGAGACAGTGTTTCGCTGGTTCCCCACAATACTGCTGGCTGTAGCTTTCTCGTGACTATGTACTTGTCAACGGTCTCACCCCAAACCGTGACCAAAGCTCGATGAACGCCCCCCCCCCCCCCCCCCCTACCAGATATGGGTGGACCCATCCCTGCGCAATGTTGATCAGTACATTACGGCAAGGAAGATGATGTCATTATCGTTGTTCATTACTGATTACTATTTGCATTTTTATTTTTCGTAGATCAAACGGATAGAAACGATGTGCAGTGTATTTTTAAATGCATTAATCTCGTTACACAACAGGTATTGTGAAATGGACGGAGATAAACTGTGCTGTTTGGTAGCGTCGAACTGGAAGCATTCTTCTACATATACATATTGCAAGAGGGGTTCAGATTTTAACTACCGCCATCATTAACCAATCACATGCGTTTAATCTACCTGATTAACCAATCAAATGCGTATTAAGCGAGTGTGAGGTAGCAGTAGTGGTAGTGGATTTATCCACTACCAAATGCCCAATTCCAGTTATGTTTGCCAACAGCACTTACGTTTGGTTGTTCTATATGATACGCAGGGTTCGTACAAAACTTGAAAATCCTTGAAAGTCCTTGAATTTGGAAACAAAAATCCAAGGCCTTCTACTTTTCCTGTTTAATTTGTCGTGTTTTCCCAGTTTTGCCCGCTGTCACATGACCAACACAGTCTTCCAGCTAAGACACTAACCCCTGTGCTTTACCATACAGCGTAGTACAATACAGATTTCACCTGACTTTCAGCTTTCACAAGACCATATCATACTGGTGGACAATGAACTGAGATGTGGTCATGATGCTACCACTATAACTCAAGACATCGCTGGCGTTTTACTCATTGAAGAAGATGAAGGGGATACCAGCAAGGAGAACCAGCTCTTAATGGACATTGAAATGTGGTATGGGGAATGTTCTGTCATGCCTGTAGATTTCACTTTTGTGCAAGTAGCCAATGGGGCTCTGGTGACCACCAGGCATGCGGGTCTAGAGCTCGACAACTGGACTCTGTAGCTCAGTTGGTTAGAGCACTGCACCGGAATCGTAGGTTCGATTCCTGACAGAGGGCCTGTATTTGCATTTTTTGCAACTTCTCCTGGTTAGGTCCAGAAAATTGTATATAATCTTCTGTTCGGAATTTGCATCTACAAAAATCTTTCAACTAAGGGCATTCTATACTGATTTGTTACAGGTTACTGAAGATCCAGAATCTTGTGAAGACAGTTGAAAATGTTTTAAATCTCTTGGATCTCACACGAAACCTTGAAGATGATGATGTGGAAGAACTAGGTATCAATGTTGGTCTTGTCAATAGTCTTGTTTTTGAAAGAAGATTGGTTTCTGTTTGGCCAGCACTTTGTAGACCCTTAGGTTTAGTTGTTACCTTTCAGAATTTAGCAAAAGTTTATCTTGCTTTATGCGTGATTGGCGCATTGTATAATTTATGCATGACACACTTACACACGCAGCAGACTTGTAGCAATGCTGTTCTAACAAATTTGTAAACAGGATGTGTTCGCACTGCTTGTTCCCAGCTTGTTGACAACTCGCTTCAAGGTTGTTGAGCTCAACAGACTTGTTACAAGTTGTTCCAACAACTTGTTATCGTCCTGCAATTCAACAATTTGTCAACAAGTTGTGAGTGACAACCTTGTAGCAACTTGATAAAATAACAGTATTGTTACAACTTGTTGACAAGCTTGCTACAAACCTGTTGCGAACACATCTTGTTGGCAAGTTGCGAGATTTTCACGTGTGAAATTCGCTGGCGGAGGTACACACGAAAAACCCACAAGTTGTTATGGGTCTGCAAATAAGTTGTTACAAATCTGTTCACAAGTTGTCGACAAGTTGAGTTCACATTGCTTGTTCCCAGTTGTTGTAACAAGCCGTTAACAACTTGTAACAAGCTTGATGGCATTATCAGACTTGTTGCAAGGTTGCTCTAACAAGTCTGATACAATCAAGAATGTTACAAGGCTGATAATATCAACAAGGTTGTTACAAGGTATTAAACAGCTTGTCCCAAACCTATTGACAACTTGGGACAAGCAGCGCGAACACAACTTGTTGACGGCTTGTTTGCAGACTCGCTACAAGATGTGGGATTTTTATGCGTGTTGTTAGTTAACGTTATTTTTGTGTTCAGGTGGGGATATGCGGACACAACATCTTAATTTAAGACGACTGTTTGCCAGTGACCTGTCGGTTCGTATCCTTGCCAGTGCGTTGGAACAACAATGTGAGACAAGGATGTCTTTCTGTAGAGATCTTTTGATATTGATGCATATTATCAGCAGGCTGAGCGCTAGGGTGAGTATATGGCCAGGGGTGGAAAAAATAGGAAATGTTAAACAGCTGCAGGAAATTCGTTTGAATGAAGATTTGCTATTGAAAATTTGAAGGAACCTTAACACCCATGTCCCACAATGGTCGCAACAACATATATGGTTTACAGACATTATTCCTTCAATTTAAAACCATGGTCAGCTAGAACACTATATGCTTATGCACATGCAGATTTAGCACAAAAATACTCCGTTGGTCTGCAGGAAATTTTTATCTTCAGTTTGTGCTCCCAGGAAGAAAATTCATTTTTCCTGCCCTGTATATGGCATCAGAAGTCAAAGCGAAACTCGCCATAACCCTCGTTTTGAAGTATTTGTATCTGTTTATAGGCAGGTCTGCATTCTTTGGGAAGTTATACAACATCTTCAGAACACGTGCCTCGTGCTTCGTACTTATTGCGTGTATACTACAGTTTACAGTGGCTTTCAACACGGTCTGTTTTGCCAACACCACCTAACGCATTGTAAGTTAAAACTCGATTGTACGAATAATCTCACATCTTGTATAGCAAGTCTGCCAACAAGTTGTGTTCCCACTGCTTGTTCCAAGTTGTCAACAAGTTTGGAACAAGCTGGTAGTAACTTGTAATACATACGTAAAATCTCACAACTTGTCAACAAGATGTGTTCGCAACAGGCTTGTAGCAAGCTTTTCAACAAGTTGTAACAATGTATTTTATCAAGTTGTTACAAGGCTGTCACTCACAACTTGTTGACAAATTGTTGAATTGCAGGACGATAACAAGTTGTTGGAGCATCTTGTAACAAGTCTGTTGAGCTCAACAACCTTGTAGCAAGTTGTCAACAAGCCGTTACCAACTTGTCGTCAAACTGGGAACAAGCAGTGCGAACACATCCTGTTGACAAGTTGTTGGAACAGCATTGCTACAAGTCTGCTGCAGGTTTGTTACAACTTGTGCGTTTTTACGTGTGTAACCTTGTTGATATTAGGGAGTTTAAGCTTGGCGTTTCCGGGAACGGAAAATTTTTCGCAAAATTTTCGTTAAACGTTTTCGTTTCATATTTTCTTTCTTGTGTCGAAAGAATAGTCTTGCATTGCAGTTCTAAAACAGCAAGTTCATTTATTCTTTATTGCCTGATACCATAAAATTTTTCTTTGTCTGGCGTTTGCCGTTTGACGTATAACGCGAAGCTTAAACTCTATAATATCAGACTTATTACAGACTTGTTGCAAAGTTGTTCCGACAAATATGCTACAGTCTTGATATAACAAAATTGTTACAACCTTGTGTGGTCAACCTTGTAACATTCTTGTAATATCATGACTGTAACAAACTTGTCAGAACAACCTTGTAACAAGTCTGATAATGCCATCAAGCTTGTTACAAGTTGTTAACAGCTTGTTCCAAACTTGTTACAACAACTGGGAACAAGCAGTGCGAACACAACTTGTCAACAGCTTGTGAACAGATTTGTAACAACTTGTTTGCAGACCTGTAACAACTTGTGCGTTTTACGTGTGTAGACAACATATATCTTTATGCTAGCTAGCACTTTCTAAAATTTCGTGAACTAAAATACACACATACGTATTTAAATATATATTTTTATTCTAGGGACAGCAATCTGAAGCAATTGGCAGCATTGGAAATAACTGATGTGTCCAATGTGGAAACTTTAGTTGTTCCAGGTTTGTCCGTGGGAATATTTTTGAACTTTTTTCTATACGCGATGTCGAACCTCTCAAATGTGGGGAGGCAGTGCCGATGTTTATTGAGAGTTGTACATTTCTTCGCCATGTTTTAGAAAGTACAAGCTGCACCGTGCTGGAGTTATTTCTGTCTGGCAAGGGAGGACACCAGATGAGATTATTGTTACCAAAGAATATTAAAGATATGGATGAAATGAACCGAGGCTCTTTTAAAACAGCCATGATTAACGCTCTCGATGCTCTGAGGCTTCTCTTGTATCCTTGCATAACAAAGTGACTTTCATTTCAACAGGATATCTCTATCAGTTCTAAACTGTTCACCCCAGAGATCCAGTAAGGATCATCCCTTATTCGTACAGAGTTACTACAGAAGGAAACCTAAACGAAACTAACTTTAAGTTCCTTGAACTTTGCATGGCGATAAAACAATAATATATTGGTTATTATCGTTGATGAAGAACTGGGCATATGGATCGAAAGCTTTGCAATGATAAATATACATGTTGTTTTCCACAAGCTGAAAGATATATTGAAACTAACTTTATTCATGTTGGATAGCTCTATCAGTTCTAAACTTTTCTGTCTAGACGAAGGCCCTTAAGATTTCTTGATTCAAGATTGCTTAACCAAGAATATTGAATAAAGCGTAATATACAGTAAAGCCTCGCATAAAAGAAGCAGTGAATTTTGACTTCAGGCTGAAGCTGAAGTGGTTCTTACATAACGGGTACTTACAAATTAAGAAATCAGGCCGAAGTGGTTCTTAACTGGTTCTTATTCCCAGGTCAAAAACAATTGTTCCTGGTTTAGAGTTTTAAACCTTTTATTGTATACCATGAAACTAGTTTTGATAAAATAAATGCATATATGATGTGGGCCCTGGTCCACTCTATAGGTAGAATCCACAACGATCTGCCGTGGTTTGTGTCTGAACTACCCGAGAAGGATTACAAAGATTTATTCATGAGAGAGAATTTAGTGAACCTTAACTATTCCACAGGTGGCCGGACAGAACAAACGTGTTCTTTTCTGAATATCTAGTGACCAAGGGACAATTTCAGACATTACTGGAGTATTGTTTTGTTCTTGACTCGTGGTGTACTGGCGGTCAGTCTAGTCGAGCATTTCTTCAGGGACAAGCTCACTTAGTATTTGGAGATTATTCCAAGGCATTGGATTGCTTTGTTTACGCTGTTCAAAATTTAGGTAAGAGATTGGTTACCGAAATATCAGTTCTAAACTGTCCATCCTAGATGTTCAGTTAGGATCATCCCTTCCTGGTCTAGTGTTACCTCAGGTGGAGGTCAGGTGTCACTACTAAACCTGCGTTGTTTTATCAAGTCAAACTTAGGGCGCTCATATACAACGATTTCCGCGCCTAAAATTTGTATCCATGGGAAAAACAATATGATTTATTATATAGTAGAGAGTGAGATACTAAAAAATGCACAGTGAGATATTTTCCATATCTTCACTAGTGAAGATATCGATCACGTGACTTTTTCCAATTTGCTTTTGAGCGTGAAATTCACAATGTTTTGCTTGGGGCTATATAATAAATAGAACATTACACGGTGGCTTGAAGATGATGACTTTTATCTTCTCGTGTTAAAAAACGCCAAGGAGGATTGTTTTCACCACTCGAAGATAAAAGTCATATCTTCGCGCCGCCGTGTAATATCCTCTATATACTTTATAACTATACGTCAGTCGATAGTGCAATCGGATGGCGATTTAATATAAGCTACATTTGCAATATATTTCGCTAATTTGCGATTATTTTCTAATTTTACTGCAGTTTTAATTTAAATTCAGCCGTTTAGTGGGCTGGGTATGATTGTAGTTGTGATCATTATAAAATATGATATCGTCCCTCAAGCGATAAAACTAGTGTCGCCTCGCCAGGCCTCGTATGATGACCTATACCTATCAAATCCAACTATTAGGACCTTACTGGATATCCTGTAAAGTCCGAACCGTCTGATTTGATATGACATCTCATACGAATATATCACTACTTACTATAGCCATGGATAATAAAATAAATGGATAGGACTCTAGCAGACGTAAGCAAAAACAACCTAGTTGCAATCTGTGACGTCACACGTATTGCAAAGTTCTCGGCATTTTTGTTGTTTCGCTAGATTTTCTGCTTTAAAAGAGTAATATTGAAGCATGAACAAGTGTAATTGTTTCAAAAACACGCCTAAGCCACGACAAAGTATTCAAGGTTAATGTTTTTCGTCTTTGTTTAGTATTTTTTTACATTTGTAGCTACGAAATTGACGTCCCCAATTTGAACGAAATTTGGGATGCATTTTTCACTGTTTAGTGCTTGAAATATTTGCTAAAATTGACTGGGAATACTTAGAGATTTCATTGTAGAATGGCGTAGTTATATTCATTTGCTCTTTGACTAAAATGTTTAGCTGTATTATTGCTAAACATGCCGTTTTTGAGAATTTGGTTTGCAACTAGGTTTCAACATCCAATCACGCCATCAGTCCATTGAAAACATTAGGTACGTCAGCTAGTTTCCTATCCATTTATTTTATTATCCGTGCTATAAGTAAGGTGAATTAATTTTGATCCAGTCCTAGGACTGAATCATTAATTTACTTCACCAGGTATCCTGTATTATCATATGAGCAAAATAAAGTAACATGGTTGGCTAATTTACTCGTGAATTATTAATGAGTTTGAGATTTGTAAACCTAAGTAATTTAGTTTTTACAAGTGAAATAGACCCTTTGCACTGACGTCACAAATTCTTTGAGTGTCCTCCAGATGCTCCCTAACAGTATCTGTTTGGGTACAAGAACCACATACAGCGCAGAAATTAACCTTTTTAATACAAAATTATTATAAAGTTTTACAAAATTTGCTTTGTTTACAAAAGTTATATTATGCGTAGATTGCTAATTTGTCCTCCAGATGCATCGTCGCCGGCGCTGTGACGTCATGTGCAATGGGTCTATAGAAAAGAAAAATCTGGAAAAACACTGTAAAAATGAAAATCACTGCCCTATATATACTACATACAAGCGGCCTGTTCAAGCATTTGCAGTAACCACCGTGCTTTCTCTTGTTGGTATAGATGAGAGAGAACCTTTGTTTAACAAACTATTGTTCGATGAATGTGAAAATGAAAATCAACAAGCTGTTCAATGTTATGTAAAGGTAAGCTTGAAAAACGTTGGCAATGCCCTCGGACAACACGAACTCGTCCCTCGTAACCAATACTAGTATCAACTCTGAAAGAATTTGGGTTGCGCGTATATTTCTCCTCTATCATCGAAGTACAATTCCAGCAATGTGCAGTTGTCTATATAATCACGTCTGGTTCATACTTCTAGTTTGACTCTACCAAACAGATTTCTCCAGAGATGTACATCATTACCGTTTGCTCTCTCTTCTGGTTCAGCTCAGCTTCCCCTCTGGTTAAAAAGGCTTTGAAACCCGTGTATTCATTCTCAGATTTTAACTACTAATCAGTCTCCGATTATCGACTTTTTCGTCTGACCGCTCACCGTTCCTGGGTAGGGGAAATTTGGAAATACGTAACCAACTGTAATTATATACTGTGCACCTGAGCAATACTGGATCAATAAGAAATGGCCCATACTGGATCTCTGGAGAGAACAATTTCGAACTGATAGAATAATCTATTATCGATAATGTATATGTTTAGCAGTTGTCTTCAAAAGCCTGAGCAACACTGGATCAATACCAAATGACCCTTACTGGATCTCTAGGGAGAACAGTTTCCAACTGATAGAATAATCTGTTATCGATAATGTATATGTTTAGTAGTTTTCTTCAAATAGATTTTCGTACGCGTTTAGGTAATGCGTTTGTTTGAACAGTTTGGTGCATCTGAATTTGTTCTGAAGTCTGCAACCGCCGCCCTCAGTGTAGCTGAGGAAAACGATCAAAGTTTGGTAAGGGTCACACTCTATGTTTTGTAAAAACAGAATCAATTAAATAATTGGTGAGTTTCATTAAGCATAAGACACAGCAGAACTGTTCACACTTTTAGGAACAAACCGTTTGAATTGCATTTGCTTTTTCTTGCTTTCAAATAAAAAGACTACTATACGTATAATGAAAAGAACAAACATCATTTTCTCGCTCTGATAAATGCCTGTTGACCACCATCTGCATTCTGCTGCACGTTAGTGCTTTGTGAAAACATAGACTATCGAAGGGAAGATGGCTGTGAAACCCATTAGAATAACAATATAACTCATCTATGTTAGTCAACGTTTTTTCATAAATCTGGTCCTTTACCGTCACGTGCGTATTGTATTTTTGCCCAACGAACCAATAGCAATGTTTTCCGTGTCTCGAACAATGAGGTAAATTGGAAATTGCTATTGGTGGATTTGGCAAAAATACAATGAAGGACCAGATCTATGTGAAACCAACATATAATGCTATGGTGAAACCTACCTATGTCAAAAAATTGATGAAAAATTTTCTTATTTCTTTCACTGTAGCCTATTATTTGGTCCAATATATTTAAACATCATTTAGAGCTGGGACACAATGATGGAGCTTATGCTGCAATTACGTCCAACCCTGATATGGAAAGGTAATGTACATTGGGCCCTTTGCATAACAGGAACACTTTACATAAAATCTTGCCATCCAGTTACGGTCAAGTGATTGGAATGATCTATTGGTTGTGTCATTGTTTTGAAAGTCCTCCTGTTTTCCATGCCATCATGTCACTCATTGTTTTGACTTATATTAGCATCAGTAGCGTACCGAGACCATTCCAAGAGGGTGGGTGTTCCGGGGCGAAATTCCCGACGTATTAATTTCTTTTTTTCCTCGTAAATTTCAAAAAAATTCAAAAAATTAGTGTCGGGGGACAAAATTTTCTGACTATCGCGAATCAACATCGACCAACTCGCTTTTACCGGTCAATTTACAGACCATTTCCAATCAATCGACACGCCCCCAGATTAGCATATATGCAAAACATGCCTGTAGATCTTGGAGTTGTCCTTAAATTTTTCTTGCTTTAGTTTCTGGATATTTTCTGAAATTGTTTGACATTCAAAACGGACATTTTATTGAATTGATTTTGCATGTTCATATCTGACAAAGCTGTTTGAAACTCATTAAAGTTGCGTTTTGAACAATTCAACGTCAGATTTTACTGATTTCTAACCCTTTTCTTCAGTATTTAGTCCTTGAATTTGCTGATACATGGCCTTGAATGTCCTTGAAAAGTCCTTGAATTACCAGAACCTTGGTTAGCCAGCAACTCCAGGTTCAGATGGCTAGCTACACATGATTTTTGCTCTAGACTTTTTACCTAGCTGAATTCGTAGTTTTTAGCCAGTAACTCCAGGTTATAGCTCCATTGCCTTCATGATTTCTGTAGTTGGCCTGTAACTCCTCAATTATTAATTCAAGTAAGTTGAGTGTGTCGCTCCATGGCTTCCTAAGGGCCTATCATGCACAGCTACTGTATTAGATGTTCAGGTCTGACTGGCATTATATCTCTCTTTAAAAATATGTCGTTGTTTTCGTTGTAGAAAGCGCGACTGTCTACATCGTTTTGTAGTTGTCTTATGTGAACGAGGTGAACGCCTTGAATTAGTGGAATATCCTTATGTTGATCTACTAGAAGAGGTAATCTTAATTAAACTAAATTTATATTGGATAGCTCTATCAGTTCGAAACTATTCTCCCTACAGGTTCAATAAGATCCATCTTTTATTGATCCAGTGTTACTACATGAGGGAACTTTAACTAACCTAATTCATATCAGAGAACTTTATCAGTTCTAAACAGTACGGGGGCCATTCCTTCTTGACCCAGTGGTACTACAGGAGGGAACCTAAACTAAACTAACTTTATTTATACTGGGATAGCTCTATCAGTTCTAGACTGCTTTCCCTAGTAAGTAAGTAGTAAGAGCTATCTCTTATTGATCCAATGTTAATACAGGAGGAAACATTGACTAACTTCATTCATATTAGAGAGCTCTATTAGTTATAAACTGGTTTCCTTAGGCCCCAGTTACACGATACCGGATTCGCATCGGGGCGAGTCGAGCGACACCAACTAAGACGCTTTTCGGGCTCTACAACTTTCATATTTGAAGTTTTTGACTAATTCTGTTATGATTCTCATGTTATGTACTCAGGTGAATATGATGTTTGTGATGTTACTCTGAGTGTATACCAACATAGAGTCAGGTCGAGTTCGAGTCAGGTCGGTTCGAGTATATACTAGATTGCATTGGTATCGAAGGAACTAGACTCAGTTCCGAAATATCGCATACTCGAACCGACCTGACCGCGTAGCTCAGTTGGCAGAGCATTGGGCTAGTATTCCAAATGTCGTAGGTTCGATTCCCACCGTGGCCAGGCATATTTTTCAAGCTTGCCCGGTGTGGATATACACTCAGAATAACATCACAAACATCATAATTCTGTTACATTATCATAATTTTAAGTGCTAAACTCCCCTTGAAACTGTAAAATTTGATGTCGCTCCGATGCGAATCCGGTATTGGGGCCTTAAAGATCCACTGAAAATCATCGTTTATTGCTCCAGTGTTACTACTCCAGAAGAAAAGAGTTATACCTGGAGAATATCTGCGGTGGTTGAATAGCTGAGACGCACTTCGGATTGCCTTCACACAGAGTGCGTTGCATGCACTTGGCAAAGACGCGTCTGATTTTACTAAAATAATTGTTTGATTTTACATCGTTTCTTCAGGTCGTTGGTATAATTGAATACCATGCTAGAACTGTGGACATATCTACGCATAGTTATTACCAGCTGTTGTACGCCTTTCATACATACAGAGGCAATCACAGGAAAGGTAAAAACTGCAAAATATTTGAGAGTTTTATAGAGGTCCAGAAGGGTCATCCCTTGCTTGTCTATAGTGTTATTAGAGGAGGAAACCTAAACTAGACTGACTTTATTTATACTGGATTACTCTATCAGTCAGTGTTTCCACAACGCATCATTTAAATTTCCTTGATTTTGCTTTAAAATTTCCTTGAATTTCCTTGAAATGGGATGTAATTTCCTTGAAATTTCCTTGATTAACCGAAGTATATTTCGGCAACTAGAATTCATCAATACTTATATAAAGTAAGACAGAAACAGAATGGTACATTTATTTCGTACAACTCTTAACTTTACACAACAATTTTGAAAGCTTTAAAATGTAAAATACTAGAGTTTTAATATTGTTCTCAATAGTCAACAAATTCACATGACAAATAAATTCATATAAATTCGCCTGCACGCAGCACGCTACTTGATTTCCGCCTAAAATTCAGGTTGTGTGCAGCCTACTTATAATCAGTGAACTCTATATATATATATATCTGGAACGATAACAGCGAGCGAAAAGTGAAGCCGACAGAAAAATCACGACATAAAGTATTCGTCATTGTCTTCGTCATCAACTGTTCAAGACACAGAATAGAAAATAAGACCAGAAGCCTCACTCAGCCAAAATTATGTCCGAGATTTTTTATGCGCAGGCGCGAGCCAGCAAGTGTAATCCACGCCATAAAACGCGAGCAATTACGCCATCAATTGCCATTACCAGGTAATAAAGATTGCTGTTTTAACCGTTTTGCTGACGAACGCTGACGTGATGTTCGCAGCAAGTGTCACACACGTCATCTAGCGTGCGAAATTCGTGATCCGCAAGGCGAAAATCGCGGACACGAAAATGTTAAGGAAAGGTGTACAGTGAGACTTCTGGTCGATTATATATTCTATGGTTCAAGAACTTTCTTCAGTATTAAAAATCACTTACATATAAAATTTGTAATTGTTTTGAAAGTTTTTATCACAGTTTTTATATCTTTATTCACTTTTATAAACCTGAAGATGGAGTTATACTCCGAAACGTATTTATTAAAATAATTCTTACTAAGCCCATATGGTCTAATTTATATTCAAACACACGTACATATTCATTTGCATTTTGCTGGCAGGCAAATTCCGATCACACAATAAATTCTTTAAAAAATAACATACCAGTGTATTGACTAAAAACTATAAAACTGGTAAACTAAAAAACAATTCAAACAATCGCGAAAAATGGCAACGGCAAAGTCACAGTTGCAAGTCAATTTACCTACCTGTGAAATGAAATTTTCTCGCAAGAATATCTCTTTGACTCTTTCCTTGTGCATCCAGAACGACAGTACGACACAATTTATTTGAAAAAGTGATTCTTTTCTCCAGACGGGGAAGTTTTCCTGGACTTTTTTCCGACGGCGAACTCAATGCAGTAAATTTTAGGAGAAAAACTGTTTGCTCCTACAATGTATTGCATTGAGTTGGCCATGTTTTTAATTTTTTTTTCGTGATTGCGTTCAAATTTATACTGGCCGTGCAACGGTTTGCAAGAGGGGGAATGAAACTGACGTCCAATCCGCGTAAACCTGACGTTTGAGGGACTGAGACTGACGTCCAATCCGCGTGAAAGACTGGTATCGAGGCTTCATTGTTTTCACAATCAAATGACTGAATGTTATCGTTCCAGATATATATATATATAGAGTTCACTGCTTATAATTAGTTTAATTAATAATTCTAGATTGTACTGACTCGGTCACAGGCTCCGAAAGAGGTTTTTTTTATTTTTGCACGCGGATATATTGGTTATGAGCGAAGGAAAGTAATATAATTTAAAATTAATGAAAGGTTCCTGAAAGAATCTTCAAAACATTTCAATTGACTCAAAAATTTCTTAAATTTCCTTAGAATTTTCAAAAATTCCTTAGATTTCCTTGATTCCTTTTTTTTCCTTGAAACGTCTTTTTTCGGTCAAAATTTCCTTGAAAAAGGAAATTTCCTTCAAAGTGGAAACACTGCTACCAGTATCAGTTCTAAACTGTTCTCCCTAGAGTTCCAGTACAGGCCATTGGTCCAGTGTTACTACAACTAAATTAATTTATACTGGATTACTCAATCAGTTATAAACTGATATCCTTAGAGATATAGTAATGGCCATTCATTGTTGGTCTATGTTACGACAGGAAGAAACCTAAACTAAACTAACTTTATTCATGCTGGATTACTCTATCAGTTCTAAACTGATCTCCTTAGAGATATTTATAGTAATGGTCATTCATTGTTGGTCCATGTTATACAGGAAGAAACCTGAACTAAACTAACTTTATTCATACTGGATTACTCTATCAGTTCTAAACTGATCTCCTTAGAGATCAGTAAGGGCCATTCATTGTCGATCCATGTTCCTACAGGAAGAAACCTAAACTAAACTAACTTTATTCATACTGGATTACTCTACCAGTTGTAAACTGATCTCCTTAGAGGTTTAGTAATGTCCATTCATTGTTGGTCCATGTTCCTACAGGAAGAAACCTAACCTAAACTAACTTTATTCCATACTGGATTACTCTATCAGTTCTAAACTGTTCTCCTTAAAGATCTAGTAAGGGCCATTCATTGTTGGTCCAGTGTTGGTACTACAGGAGGAAACCTAAACTAAACTAACTGTATTCCATACTGGATTACTCTATCAGTTCCATACTACATGATCTCCTTCGAGATCTAGAAGGAGATCTAGTAATGGCCATTCATTGTTGGCCCAGTGTTACTACAGGAGGAAATACATGCACTAACGACTGTCCAACTCCTTTGTTTCAGCCGCAAGTGCAATGTACGAGTATGGAATAAGACTTTCCCAGGAACTACCTGGCTTACAAAGTCTTCAAAAACAAGTACGTTGATTATATTTCCCTTAATGATATGTATTCAGTTTCTTTATCTGTCAAGTTCACCAAATTTTCTATCCCAGGCTAAATGTTATCTTACAACTATGAACTCTCTTCGTCTTTTGGATCCCAAGAATACTTGGATCGTGAAACCTTTAGAACGCAAAGATCAGAAGGTATATATACATGAGTATATTATATGATTGTCTTTTAATGTAGTCCATTTTAAAACTGGCCCCCTATAACTAACCACGTTTTGATCTGAGAATGGTAGTAGTAGAGGCCTCTGGTTTCGCTGTCATTAGAGACCTCTGGTTCCGCTGTCATTAGTTTCTCCACTTTCCATATATCTTAATCGCCTTTGTATTCTGATTGGACACTTTGAATTTGAGGTATAATATTGCTGTATATTGCTTGAATCGCATGGTGAAAGGCACTTGCACTACCCACTTCCAACACTACAATTGCTTACAGGCAATCCTACATCATTAAATCTAATATATAGAATTTAGAAGCTCCCAACATGTCACCGAAACGTAAGCAAGGCGACGAGGATGCAGAGGAAGCCTATACCACAATGATTCCTAAATCCAGACGTCGTGTGACTGTACTTGAGATTTCAGATCTTGAGAAAGAATATATGTTGGTGTTGGCGAGATTACAGTTACTACAACAAGACACTGATCATCCTGCTCATGCCACAGGTAACTATTAAGATTAGTGTTAGGATTATTAGGGTTAGTGTTAGGATTATTAGGGTTAGTGTTAGGATTATTAGAGTTAGTGTTAGGATTATTATGGTTAGTGTTAGGATTATTAGGGTTAGTGTTAGGATTATTAGGGTTAGTGTTGGATTATTAGGGTTAGTATTGGGATTATTAAGATTAGTGTTGGGATTATTAGGGTTAGTGTTAGGATTATTAGAGTTAGTGTTAGGATTATTAGTGTTAGGATCATTAGGGTTAGTGTTAGGGTCATTAGAGATAGTGTTAAGATCATTAGGGTTAGTGTTAGGATTATTAGGGTTAGTATTGGGATTATTAAGATTAGTGTTGGGATTATTAGGGTTAGACTTATTAGTGATTCTGTTAGGATTATTAGGGTTTGCGTCAGGGTTAGGATAAGAGTTATTATTATACATTCAAACTGTAATCCTCGTTCCTGATTTGTCAACAATCCCCGGCTAAATCTCACGTTCGTTCAATTCACTTCAATTTAACTGTTGACTTTTGCCGACGTGGTTAACGGATGCTTTGAGGCCCAAGCCCCCTGCGCGGTCGGCAGCTTGTCTAAAAAGCCCGCGAAAATTAAAAGCCGAATAAAAATGGCTTCTAGAACATTCGCTTCTTTAAACAAAGAAGAACTGTTCAAATTATTGTCAGAAAACACACTGACAGCACCAAAAGGGTCAGGAAATGCTGCAAAGGTATCTTTGACGGGTATTTATGATTTTCTGTTTGAATGTTAAGCCACCAGTCTTGGCT
Organism: Paramuricea clavata; assembly: GCA_902702795.2. Taxonomy (NCBI): domain Eukaryota; kingdom Metazoa; phylum Cnidaria; class Anthozoa; order Malacalcyonacea; family Plexauridae; genus Paramuricea; species Paramuricea clavata. The sequence continues at coordinate 44,014 of CACRXK020002227.1, forward strand.
TTCTTGTCAGTTCTTTTGAATATATAATAAAAGTCAAGTAACATTATACTTTTAAGACATTAAACATTAAATTGATTCGATTTGTTTATATATAGGTCCATCATTGTCACCGGATGAAACTCTTGTGTTGTTGGTTCAAGCAGGACAATACGATACGGCATTCAGCATTGCCAAAGCATTTGGTTTACCTTTGACTTCGATATTTGATGGCTTGGCTGCAAGGTATGAGGATACTCCAGCAGTAACACTGGATTAATATGGGAGTGGGGCCTCACTAGACCTCTGGGGAAAGCAGTTTAGAAATGATAGAGCTATCCAGTATAAATACAGTTAGTTTAGGTTTCCAACTGTCGTAACATTGAGTAAATAAGGGATGACACTTACTGGATCTCTAGGAAGAACAGTTTAGAAATGATAGTGCTTTATTCAGTATAAATAAAGTTAGTTCAGGTTTCCTCCAGTAGCAACACTGCATAAATAAGAGATGTCCCTTACTGGACATCTAGTGAGAAAGTTTAAAACTGAGAGAGTTATCTTGTATAAAAGTAACACTGCACAAATAAGAGAAGTCGAGCCTTACTGGGCATCTAGAAAGAACAGTATACAACTGAGATCCATTACTGCATTAGTATAAATGAATTTAGCTTAGCTAAGATTTTCTCCTGTAATAACACTGGATCGGTAAGAGATGTCCCTTACCCGGACCTTTAGCAAGAACAATTTAGAACTGATAAACTAGCTATTTATTAGAATAAATAAATAAATAAATTAGTTTAGTTTCTACTTGTGAAATATATTACTTTATTGTTTTCTAGATGCGTCAAATTATCACTGTATACTGCGACATCGTAAGTGTACATTTTATCGTTGTTTACTTTTACTTTTCATTACCTGTGTTTCAGTTCATGTTAGTCAATTTCAGAAATTTAGAAATTTATAAATTGAAGGAAATTACACTACACCTCTCAATTCTATTTAGTAGCCATCAAATACAAGACTACTACATATAATGAAAATAATTCTTTTCTCACTCCAGTAACTGCAGGTTGCACCTGCGGTATTTTCTTGTATGCATATTTATGAGTTTGTTACATTTTATTTTCCATTATTTACAGCGATATGGACGAACGAATGTCATGGCTGAAGTCAAATGAGACCGATGCTGTTGGCTTAACAAGAGATTCAAGGTGAATATCTAAGCTACAATTCTTGCAACAATCCTATATTCAGCCCTTGCAAGTGACGTCACATCATATGGCTAATATTTT
>CACRXK020002228.1:0-15393 GCA_902702795.2 Paramuricea clavata
TGAATATAATATTAGTGAGAAGAGCTGACACGAAATACGAACAATATCAAACTTTATTTGGGGAAATACCAAAATAAAGACGTCCAAAGCTTTTCAATTTTCAAAAGAAACTTGATGAGGTTGATAACATTTAGTTCTTATTCCAAACGCTCAGAATCAATTGATATCTATGAAATAGTGGAATATTTGACTAGTTTATTTACGTTTAGATATACTACCAAATACAAAATTTATGAGAAACTTTTTTCGTTTCCAATAATTTTGAGATGCATAGTCACTGCAACAGAGATGCATCACAGCTTCACAAATCTTACGAAATAACAAATTATGCGAAACGTTAGCACTGTTTAATGAACAAAGGGATTTCAAATTTGGAATGGTCTTACTAAAGATTTCAAAAATGTAAAGTTGCATTTTCTTCATCTTTCATTTGATGCTGAACATATTATATAGATAGTAACGTATCTAATAAATACGTCACAAATTATATTGCATATATACTTATGAATATATTAAATTAACATTACAATGTTTTATTGTATTATGGAATAATGTAATAATGTAGTTATAGATACTATTATATTCAACTTTGAACTGGTTTAAATAAATAATAAACCAATCAGCTTAAAGCAGTCGTCAAGTAATGGTCACAGATTGCCTCAAAACAAAATAAACATGGCGGCCACGCAACATAAAATAAAAGTTGAATTCGGGTGGAAAATATGGCTTTTATCTTTTATTTTTAAATGGAAGACACCTTTCCTTGAAACAATTAAGACTATAACAAAACATTACATAGTTGAATGAGATTTTCAAGCCGTTAGCGTTTCATAATTTGACCAGTGGACGACTTGCTTTATATTAAGTTAAAACTATAATAATTGTCTCGAACATTTTTCATGAACATTATTAATACGTAATAGGATGGCTTCTCGTGATATTTAGATAAAATAAGCACAGGCCTGGAATATAGCATTTGTCCTTCGGAATCATGCTATTTTGATGCTCTTTGAAAAACTCACTCAGTGCATGTTTTATCCAAATTGCACTAAAAACCATATATTAATGAATAATGATACAAAAAAGGTATCAATGCATGGACTGCTAAAAGCATGAAATTTGCTGCTGTGTAAAACTATTTCAGACATTAAGTGTTTAATTAATATATTGAAAGTGTATGTAGAGAATGTATATACATTATAATTATTGTATATATTGACCATTGCCATTGCCAGTAGACTATGTTCTTAATCGTGCATATACATTTTGGATTAAAACGCTTGAAATATTGGCTAGGTTTAAAGTGATATTCATGCAGGAGTTTAAGCATGACGACGTCAAGACGACGGCTAAACAAAAACTTTTCTATGATTGTATGGATATCTTGTCTTTTATTTACGTTCGCATGAATTCAATACAGTTTTGAACGAGTAGAATAGAGCTTTTCTAATTAACGTTCCACTCCACTAGAAAAACTATCCGTCTTGAAATGCATGGCTTGAAATGCAAGCATACTATACGAGACGACGGAGACGTGAAAATATACATTCTTGCCGTTGTCATCAGTGCATGGAGGTCTCTAAAGCCCTGTTACATTTCAATTATTCATTTCTTCATGCTGTAGAATCGATGTTATTGCATTAATAGCCGTCGTCCTTTCGTCGTTGTCTCGTGTGTAAACTCCCTAAATCTCAAACGGATTTAAAGAATTAAGGCTGATTTCCACTGTTGCGTTTTTCATACGTACGTATACGCACGTAAAACTTTAAATCCGTTTAAATGTTACTTATGAAATAACCAAATAAATTAAGCAACAGAATTTAGTGTTCCGCAAGTTTTAGTATGCATTTGTTAACTTATTTGTAAATATTTTGAAAATAGAAGGATTCAAAGTTTTACGTGCGTGTACGTGCGTACGAAAAACGAAACAGTGGAAATCAGCCTTTAAACTATAGGGAGCCACCTTAAGCCTAGTTCTCATTAATCGGCGATGTTCTACGATCCATTGTCTGTGAGCAACGAAGAAAAAATGCACAAAAGATTGTATACATCAATGACCACCGACAATGGGCATGTTTACGATAAATGAGAATCAGGCATTAAGGTGGCTCCCTACAGTTTTAGGTCTGTGTCGCGGTTATTTTGTCCACGCGCGAGATTAGTAGTGCTACACGCAACAAGCGTGGTCCACGTTGCACGTTGCACGCGTGGCGGATTTTTTAAAATTGCGTCGTGATATACACGCGCGGGCCTTCGTGGGATTGTCGGCTGGTCGCGCGAGGAAATTGAAATCCTGATTTTTGTGACGTCACATAGATAAAAAAAAGTATTTTTGTCGTGTTTTCTTCGGTCAAATTTTTTAAAACTTAAAATTAACACACTTTCCTGTAATCTTGAAGTGCGTAAAATGTGCAGTTAAGAAAATCGTACGAACCGAATATTTTTATTCCAAAAACAGTGCTTTTTGAGGATTAAAAAAAATTCTCGTACGATTTTTTTTAAATGCTATCATTTGAAGGAATTATAGATAAGATTACTGTGTGCAAAAAATTAATAAGTTTTACCGAAGAAATTTTCAAAAAATTATCAAAGAATCTGCAAATTGGCCCTTTTTAAAATCGCTTTGTTACCATGGTAACGGGGATTTTTAACGAGATTTTTTATTTTTCGTAATTCGCGATATTGTAGCAGTTATGTGGCCGAGTTTCGTGATCATAACTTGCAAGATGATAAAATAATGGGGGTTTTTAATACAATTCTGTGCTGTACAATCAAAACTGTAGGGAGCCACCTTAAGCTTTCAAAGCACGATATACTGCATGCACAGGTGTCCCAAAAAAGCACAAAACTATTAAAATAACGTATTGCTATGTTGAATGCCCTAGTACTAAGCTGAACGCAAAGAGGCGTAAAATATTGACAGGGTGCATATATTATACATATTGACTTAAAATATATTTGTAAAACGCACGTTTTTCTGCTCTTATAGGAATTTAAAGCAGCTTCTTAAACAGATTCTTTATGCGTAAAATTTACTTATGTCAAGCTTTTATGCACTTGTGGGTTCAGCCGAGTGCTGAGACATTCAAATTCCAACATATACGTCATTTCAATTGTTGTTTTTTTGGGATACCCTGTATATGCACCCTGTCAATATTTTATGCATCTTAATTTGCGTTCAGCTTTATAGTGCTATAGGCATTCAAATTCTAACAATACGTTATTTCAATAGTTTGTGTTTTTTTGGGACACTGTAGTACCGTAAGACTGACGTTCTAGTGACAAAGTTAATTTTTCAAGTTTGTAATCCTTATATGCATGGAAAGAACAATCTAAAGATGTTTTGATTCACAAACTAGTAGCGTAATGTAATAGCTTTATGGATCGTAACTTTGAAATATTTGCTGCATAAACTCCACCTAACTGAGGAAAGATGCACTTTCTGCAAATGGTATGATGGTATGACAACATCCAAAGTATTGGACGCGTTTTTCAGGTAGTTGCATCGATTCATCTATAGATTTCGCAATTTGCATGCGACACCCATGCACCCACCGTTTGAGATTTAGAGAATTTACACACGAGACAGCGACGACAGGACGACGGTTATTAATGCAATAACATTGATCCTATACAGCATAAATAAATGAATAATTAGAAGTGTAGCAAAGCTTTAGAGACCCCCATGCACTGATGACAACGGCAAGAATGTATATTTTCACGTATAGTATGCTTGCATTTCAAGCCATGCATTTCAAGACGGATAGTTTTTCCAGCAGAGTGGAGCGTTAATTAAAAAAGCTCTGTTCTACTCTTTCAAAACAGTATTGAATTCATGCGAACGTAAATAAAAGATAAGATTTCCATACAATCATAAAAAAGTTTTTGTTTAGCCGTCGTCTTGACGTCGTCATAAATGCTTAAACTCCTGCATGAATATCACTTTAAACGTAGCCAATATTTCAAGCGTTTTAATCCAAAATGTATAAGCACGATTAAGAACATAGTCGGCTAATCGCAATGGTCAATATATACATTAATTATAATGTATATACATTCACTACATACACTTTTAATATATTAAACACTTAATGTCTGAAATAGTTTTACACAGCAGCAAATTTCATGCTTTTAGCAGTCCATTGATACCTTTTTTGAATCATTAATATATGCATGGTTTTGAGTGCAATGGACTATAAATCCTATAGACTAAATTTTGATCTAGACAATTTCATCACAGCTTAAAAGAGCCTCACAAAATTAGTAATATTCCAAATAAAACATACAATAAAACATGATTGTAATATTAATTTGATATATTCATAAGTATATATATACAATATAACTTGTTAGGTATCTATATAATATGTTTAGCATCAAATGAAAGATGAAGAAAATGTAACTTTACATTTTTGAAATCTTTAGTAAGACCATTCCAAATTTGAAATCCCTTTGTTCATTAAAGAGTGTTAACGTTTCGCATAATTTGTTATTTCGTAAGATTTGTGAAGCTGTGATGCATCTCTGCTGCAGTGACTATGCATCTGAAAATTATTGGAAACAAATTAATTAATTGGAAAAAGTTTCTCATAAATGTTGTATTTGGTAGTATATCTAAACGTAAATAAACTAGTCAAATATTCCACTATTCCATAGATATCAATTGCTTCTCTGTGAGCGTTCGGAATAAGAACTAAATGTTATCAACCTCATCAAGTTTCTTTTGAATATTGAAAAGCTTTGGACGTCTTTATTTTGGTATTTCCCCAAATAAAGTTTGATATTGTTCGTATTTCGTGTCAGCTCTTCTCACTAATATTATATTCATCTATAGAGCTGTTCTCAGGCCATTGTCTCGGCGTCTCAGCTTTACTAAGTTCGTTTTCCTTACATAGTTGTTTTATCCTTAAGCATACACTCTGTCTCAGCTCTTCTCAGTTTGGGTTCCAGACGACGTAAATATGCTTCCGGAAAAGAAAGCTTATATATAGACTGCTCGGTCATATTGCAGATAGTTAAAAAATTTGCAACGGGGTGATCATTAGTTCTGAAGAATCAGATTTTTGTTATTATTTACTTATTGCCAGCAACCTCAGGAAAAATGGCTTACAAATTACTCTTTTCAATATTTTTGTTGCTCTGTATTGCAGTGACTAATGAGGCGAGAACCGAAGTTCGTATAAAGTTAGGCTCAGGAACTCTTAAAAGCAGCGGCTGGTTTGGTAAGAAATCAGATTTTGTCTACCATGTACCGATCGGAGCTTTTCATGTATCCCTGGATTACAAAGATTTCAGTTCGAGTGGTTTTAACATAGGCAGCGGGAATGGGAAGGCAACTTTAAGCTGGACAACTGGGAGTCGAACAGCCAAAGTTCATGCTTGGGTCAACGGTAAATTTTGGGGAACTAACCGTGTTTCCTGGACGGTTTGGGCATCGATTTGGAAGAATTAAGTGAAAAGAAGTCGTTTGATGACGGAGTACGTGTTTTTGGACATTACGGAATATTGAATTATTTCCAGTGGATATATATACGCTGTTTAATTAAACTTGCATGATTAGGGTCTTAGGGCCTGTTCATATGATCCCGCTTACCGGGACGTCTCGCTTACCGAGACGAATATTTCCGTGCGTTCATATGGAATATTTCGTCCCGCTTGCCGAGATGAAATTACATTGTAGTTCTATAATTAGCATATGCAAAACTTCTACATTTCAGTCAAGCAATACAAATACTTAGCGATTTTAGTGTTTTTCTTCGTTTATTTACAAGAAAAAGTATTGCTTCAGGTGGTTATTTAATACTTGTTTACAAAACAAACATAAAACCAAGTAAAAAGTGTTAAATTAAACCGGCAAGACTTGTTTCACTTCATCCCGGTAAGCGGGCTGGCGTGTTCATATGGAAAATTTTTCATCCCGCCTACCTATGATCTCGGCAAATTCAAACGAGATCTCGGCAAGCGGGCCAGCTCGCTTTCCCATATGAACACAATGCAAAATTTTATAGGAAAATAGATAGGCGGCGAGATCATCGGTAAGCGAGACGTCCCGGTAAGCGGGATCATATGAACAGGCCCTTAATGACCACAACATGTTAATTAATGATGTAGATTAATGATTGTTAACGTTATAATGATTAACGAATCAATTTTCTCTATTTTATTACTGTGCTATATATTGAACCATACCGACGTATGGTTCAATATGAGTACAACGTCCCTGCGATGAGCTTAATTATAGCTCTTGCGGCATACGCCGTACATGTGATGAATTAAAATATATGTTTATATATTGAACCACATGCATAGCCAGATCCCTGCTTTGTTCACCCGAATAAGACTATAAATTATCAATTTTCCCTTTGGTCAAAAATCCACAGCTATAATTTTTAAATCTGGTAGCTCTCTTTTTATACACGATGTTGAACCCAAGTCTCATCACGATCCCCACTTATTAAAAACTCGAACAATTTTTGAATTCAAAACAAAATGGCTCGCAGTTGCTTCTTTATACAAGCAGGCGCCTGCCAGCACCAAATCAACCTCGTACCCAGGGCCTGCTAAGGGCGAAGGCTCTGGTAAATGCTGGTCAAATACTCCCTGATTTGGGGGGTATTTTTGAATCTCATTAAAATTTATGATGGCTATCAAGGGGAAGGGGGTTCGAAAGAGTTAAAACGGGAAGCAATTAAACATGGAGGCGTTTAAACAAAAGGTTCCAAAAGACAAAATCTATACTTTAAGCAGCAATACTTAGAATTTCAGCCAAAGGTAAGTTACAAAATACTTTATATATTTCAGTTAAATTGCATCATGAGACTCATGAATGTTATTGTCGGTACGTTGGATTAATTACGAGTAAAATATGAACAAAGTATATAAGGAAATCTGAAAATTACGTGTAAATAAGGGAATTACATACTCACAATATCCCTGCAGGTTGTTACTGGTGAGAAATGATATCTTACATTCTTCCTTATACATTTCTTTGACATATAAAAAACTGAAGAAACGTTCTTACGACACTCAGTAAGTCAGTTTATACGAATTCTATATGTACCCACGAGGTCACAATGATACTCCAGTTATATTTAATCGTTTCTATTCATGAAAAATCCTTTTTATTTTATTTTTTTTCTCCCATAGCAATCTGCTTTTTGTGCTTTCTAACCATGTGAAAAGTTCACTCATATTAACTGATGATGTTGGTGACACAACAATTTCTTTAAAATTATGATGATATCTGCCTTTCTTTGTGTTGAATATGGTTGTAATTTTCGTAGATCCGGAAACATCATGACTTTTTCATTACTGGTTTCCTTGTGCGTATGCAATTGAGATGCTGGCTTGATATTGCTGACTTCATTCACTCTCTTCACTATTTGATCGACACCTGCAGCAGCTTTAGATGCTTTCATCATTGCTTTAGGAGTCTTGTTGGCCTCCATTCCACTGACGACATCTTTGCTGACACGATTACATATCTCCTGCGCCATATCACATGCTATATTTTCCCCTTCGCCACCGTTCCAATTCATAAATCTGCCCCATTTCAAGCGATGAGCCATTTCTTCACAGCACAGAGACTTGATTTGAGCAATCCATGTGAACATCTCCACAGAATAGTTTTTAAACGAGTTAGATGACTTGAAGTACATTATAGCCTTTTCTTATTGATCATGCTTCTTTCTCCATCACTCTTCTTTACATGTATCGATCAACTGCATGGGGAAAACTACAAGCTCAATAACATTGAGCCCATATGCCCTGTCAAAAAATATAAGTCAATTATGAATGGGGTGTTCCTAAAATATTATTTTTCAGCATGCTACCTACCTTACTTTGTCCGATTCAGAGATTGAAATTTCTTGGTCTCCTTTTGGCAAAGCATATTCATTTACAAATTTCCAAACAACTTCCTGAAAATATTCCATCTTCTTTCATTTTCCTTGCTGGCTGGAGGTACATGTTTGGTTGGGCTTTCTTCTAAATTCCCCATTCCCCAAAATTCCATTGCTGCTTCCAAAAGGTATGCTTGACCCACCTGAAGTAGCTATTGCTCACACCCTTCATAAGAATCAGTAACTTTCTTCGGAGTTACATTACGGTGATTGAATTTTTCACGAAAGAACTTTAAGGTGCCAACTTCCCTGGTTGATTCTGCCTTGTATAGGAGGTTGTATACAAACTAGAATATTAAGCAAATAAATTTATATCTTAAATCTTCAAATGCAACATTGTTTGTTTGAAGTTTATTTCTCTTTTACCTGAACATAGGCCATGTTTTTGTTGAACAGCTCCGGGAACAAACGGGCAACAATGATCAAAACGATGCTTTGCAGTATGGGCACCAGTTCTTAAATCTTTTGCTCCCGCAAACCTCACCCTGGCCATCTGGCTCCCCCAAACGATACAGATATCTTCTTCATATAATCCTTCTCATCATCTTTGTTGAAATGCGCCCTTGCTTGATCTGCTGATGCTGACTGTCTGCCAATTATTGGAGGTGTTTCGCTATTGGTATCCTCAACTGGTTTTTTAATGACATCGGCTTTAACAAAGATATTTTCCAAATGCTGCTCATAACCATCAAGAATATCAACTACATCTTCATACTTTTTTCATCTTTCATCATCATTGGTAAAGGAACAATGATTGATTTTTTGGACATTTCTTTCTTGTACAGATGTGCATGATTGGGAATGACATGTTTCAAAAACGATAAGTGCGGTATTTTCTGCAGCAGAACTCTTCCAAGCAACACTTTTATATCATCTCTCAACTTGTTGGCCTCGTTGTTGTCAAGAAGGAAAGCTGTGTTATGGGGGGAAGATATCTTAAGTTGTGGGGACACATTTGACCGATTCTCTGATGGTACACGCTCAACGATAAGATTTGAAGCAAAGTAGTGCAAATCAGTGTTTTGATTTGTTGAAAGCATATCGTGTGCATGTATTTTCACGTCCCAGTTGTCACCAATGCCTTGAATTTTCTTCGCGCATGTAACTTCTTCAACCACTTTGTCTGAAAAGTGCCCACCAATGAGGTCAAGCATGTTCATTTTGCTGGTGTGTGACATGGAAAATCCCATTTTCTGACATTGAACATAACGCTGGAAATGAAAAATTTTTATACATACCATATTCTAGCTCTCTATTAGCCCCTCATAACACCAGTTTAATCAAAGTAATTTGTATTTCATTTTTGGGTCCATTAATATCCAATTTCATATGGATATACTAAATTTTACATAGCATACGTTATGATAACACGTTACAAGACAATTCTTAAACATGAATTTTGTTCGGTTCTTGCTAAGATTTTATTGATAAATAAACAAGCCCCCCTCTCATATAAGACTCCTCGAAAGGCCTGAAAAGATAAGCCCCCCGGGGGTTTAATAAAGAGAGAACGGTAAACAAATATATATTACATATACTGTATATATTAAAAGAATTTATCAGCTAAACCATAATAAATGAATGTATTGTGCCAATATATTGTTACATGTTTTTTAGTACCCCCATTGGTCATCAAAACTGTGTTAATTCGCTGTACCAAACTCAATTCATGGTTTCTTGTCTACATCAAAATTGCATAGCACATACCAATACGTGGACCCACATCTTTCACTTCCTCCTTCGAATGTCCCATGGATACTAACAAAGCATTGAACAAAACTGGACAACGATCCGACATCTCTGTAACTAGTCCATCCCAGCCAAAACTATTCATATTTGAGAAGAAGGCAGATAATTGCTCATGAGCTCTACTTTCCAAGAAAGGATTTCCACCATAGTAATTGACGAAACGCACCTTGTTGCGGAATGGGGAAGGGAGTTTCGAAAGGATTATGGAAAACTTTCACAATTGACATCACTATTTCCATCTTCACCAGTTCTACTGCTTACAGCAACAGCTCCGAAACAAACGCAAAAAGCATTGATTGCCAACTTAAGTTTGAAAGATCCTCGTATAATTATAGTAAATTTGAATAGAAAAAACATTCATATCTTAGTACCATTCCACACTATTATCCATCGCGAAAGAGTTAAAGCAACAATTGGTCAACTATCCTCTTACTATAATCTACACCCCCTTAAATTGGTGTGGTTATGCACATCAATTATTCTTAGACGTGATAGGAGAAGAAAGCTTTCATCCGAAGCGTAATGTCGAGTCTACAAATTGCCTATTTGCCCAATACCATTCTCCTCAAACAGATGAAAGAAAACGGGAAATACTTTCGCAGTTAGGGACTGGTCATAAAGTAACTGCTAGGGTGGGCTGGAGGTAAATCACAAATTTTGCCAAAAAGTTTGGTGACCCATCTTAGGATGTAGATAAAAATTTTAAAGCCCATCCAATCTTACCAAATTTATTTCATGACCCACCCCAGACCTGCCAAAGTTCCCGCATATCGCGTGAAAGTTACGCATTCTGCTTTTGTTCCAGCTGTCCCTCACGCATAACTAAAATGATCTTAAAGTTACGCATTTTTACCATTATATAACGCTATCCACGATCTGGAGACTCCAAATTTCCAAAATTTTCTCAATTTTCCCAGTCACATTAAACTGTAAGTAACACTGTCATATTGATCAGTAGTTATTTTACTTATCTTCATTGTTAGGCAGTAGTAAAACATTGAAATCTTGGGAAGGAAAGACTCTAATAATGCTATTTCCGACGGTCTAGAGAATTCAAATTTTCAAATTTTTTTGCTCGGCGCCAACCACGATAGCGCCTCCAGCTCGCGGGCGGGCAAAATCAGGTGAATTGAAAAATTCAGGCCAATCAGGCGGTAAATCTAACCTCTCCCCCCCTCCCAAAGGCAAAGTCCTCGCAACGGCCCTGGTCACGCATTCTTATTTTCCGAACTTGGCAGGTCTGCCACCCACTCAATCTAAATTGGGAAAATACACTTTTATAATGAAAAAAAAAACAACTTCCAGGTATGAACATATATATCAATACAGCGCCGGTGTATATCTTTATTTTTGCATCTGCGAAGCACATTAGTATTAACGTTTAACCCCTATATAGCCATTCAGCGACGAGCTTGTATAATTAAGCCAATCAGCGATTAGCTTACATCAATTGTTTACATCGTGCTCGCACCTAACCTGCGAATGAGCGTAGTTTGGCCTCGTGTAAGACGTGTGCTCGTGTTATTCTTTGCCATATTTTGGCTTCAAAAATATCTTGATTTTATCTTGAATTGGCTGTATTGTTTTCACCATTCTACTTGTGATATTATTCCAAAGTTATCTATCAACATGGAAACTTATCCTCATCTGGTAAGTAGTTATACATTTATACATTTATACAGTATAAAAACAATCATTGTGTAATATTTTAAGCAGTCAAAACTCTGGCTGCAGGCATTATATTGCCAATTAACAATATCACAAGAAACTAATGTTCTCAGGAGATATTGAATTAAATCCTGGTCCTGTATTTCTGTAACTCTGTTCAAAACAACAGTCCAACTAACTTGTCATCAAATGTACTGTTAGAGCAAAGGTAAAGATGTCATCAGTTAAAATTATACTTTATATACATTTTGGTTTTACACAATACAGTTAATTAATCAAAATTGTTACAACCATTTTCAAATGCTAATAAAAGAATCCCTACCCTCCCTCATTACATTGTCATTTTGCTTCCTAATATAAATGTTTTTGTTTAGATATTAATACAAGAATGATGAATACATGTACTGATCTACTGGATATTGGCTGGATAATTTTGTCAGAACAACCCACTTGCAAGACAATCTTACCTAAATTCATCAGTATGGAAAATAACTTAACAGCTACAATAATCATATATTATGTGGATGGATCAGATCAATGGCACACAATGTACAAATTAAACTAAACTTGTGATACCTTCTACTCAAACAGATATTCTTCCACAACACAAATTGTTTTTGTGTGGATATGCTGAGTTAAACTGAACAGTGTGGTATATCATTAACTGTGCACAGGGTTGGAATGGAATTATATACTTCACTCATGACCTTCAAAACATTCTCTACTATTCAGTACATGGTCTTCGATACATGATTGACTCTTTGCTACAGTAATGCATGTTCCTCGAATAGTGTGTATGTTCCGCAACAGTTAACATTGGCAAGTGTAAACAACAAGTGACAGAACTTTTGCTTCATATGATCACAATAAAGTTTTGAAAATTCGATGAGTATCGATTGACAAGTGACAATTTACTAAATAGCCGGCTGTATAGACACTTATTGTTTGCATGAAGTTTTTATTTCTTGACTGCATAATTATCCGTTACAAGCATAATCACATTATGAAATTAGTTCAATTTTAGGGCGTGGGGGGGGGGGGGCAGTTGCCCCTGCTGCCAGGCACTCTGTGCAGTGTACAGCCCTGTTATAGATTTGTATTATGTTTGATTTTAAAATCCTATTTGCTATTATATTTATCATAAGTGATGAAAGCAGGGAGGCTTGTAAAAGTTAGGGGGGACAACTCCCACTAGGCGACACCATGGTTGGCGCCGACCCCCCCCCCCCCTGGCTTCCTATGCCCCTGGATGAAAGTAGATATGGGATTTTGTTTGGTGGCCCAACCGTAGACATACAAAATAATTGGCGGCCCATCCGAACTGCCCAAAGATTTTCCATGGCCCATCCCAAATCACTCCAGCCCACCCTAACAGTTACTTTATGACCAGTCCTTTGCAAGGTTCGGACAAATCGAAACTCCCAAGAATTGTTTTTGCTACAGTTGCAATTGGACTGGTGGTAAACATCTCCGACGTGAGACAAGTTATTCACATTGGACATCCTTGTACTCTTGAGGTATATTACCAAGAGATCGGACGAGCAGGTAACGAACACGACATTGCATTAAATAAACCCGGAATGACAGATGAAATGCGTGATTTTTGTCATGAGGAAACTATCTGTTTGCGTGATGTTATATTGAAGTGCTTGGAGAATATAGAATGAAGTTAGTTAGCATATGAAATATTGGATATCAAACACGCAGAAGATCTATTTGCCATCATAGCTAATATTTGTGGGCAATAATTGGCCATAATTTACTTGTCTCAATTATTAGATGTTTATATAAGGACAGTTGATAGAGGGAGATGGTTAGGGTCACAGTTGAAAAATGGGTGGGATAAATTATTATATTATTATATAAATTATTATATAATACAAATTTTATTATATTTTTTGTACAACACGCCAAAAATAGTTGAAAGATTATTGCTTTTAACTATATAACAATAGATTTCCGAAATATGTACTGTAGGTATGTTGTTCTGCATTTTGTGAGCTTTGATTTAATGTAAAATTTAACCTGAACCGCTTCGTAAAATGTTTTGAAATGATACGGAAGGTTTTTCCTCAATATTTTATTATTTTCGCAACGTTTCGGGAGTTACCTGTAACAGTAATTTTTTGTAGTCCATAGTCTGAAGAAGGACAGTTAAACTGCCCGAAACGTTACGAAAATAATAAGATATTGAAAAACCTTCCGTATAATCCTATAGAATTAAAAATAAAAAATAATTTATTTAATTAATGACAACATATATGAGCATGCCTTGGGCAGTTTGTTCAACAGACGGCTCTGTTATAATTCGACTTTCACCTCGTGAATTATGTATTATTTATCAGAGAGTATATATAGTCAGCTCAATGTTCGTTTCGTGAAATGTTTGTTTGATCATTTCTCTTACTTTATTCCAATCCAGTCTATCTAGACCACATCCTATCCGAGGCATGGCTAACTTCTTCACATCATGTTCTTCACAATGTTGTTTCATCTGGCTTTGGCAGATTTGGCCAATTTTGAGCTAGCGCATTTGGTAAGTATGACGTAACATGTTAATTAAATGAAAGCAGAGTGCCGTGTAAAGCTATAGGCCTAGCAGATTTCCCAATCCGATGCCCAAAAGGTGATCGCTAGATAGTATACTTCAAAATAAGGTTTTCGTTTTTATAACGTAGGAAAAGCTATCCTAACGCAAAACAAAACCCTAACCCTAATACTAACCCTCACCCTAACCCAACCCTCACCCTAACCTAACCCTAACTTATTTTAATTATTTTAAAAATTGATATAAAAACGAAAACCTTATTTTGAAGCATACTATCTAGCAATTGCCATGCTCAAAACTGGCCCGGTTTGCCACACTTGGCCAATTTTTGCACTCTTTTGGCAATGTCGAAGTTCTCCTTGTATTTTTCAGGAAGTTGCATTCCTATCAATCAAAAACTTTCCTACTATTGCCACTTCCTACACTGGCAGAGACCGTTCAAGATACAACACTGTTATGTGTTGTTAGCGTTAATGAAAGTTTCATCGATTTACGTCATCGTTTCATCGTTTTCAAAGCCGGTTGCAGTACGTCCACGCGTATCCGGATTCGCTGCGTTTTCAAAAAGTTCCACTCTTGTTTTAAATACTTTATTGGATAGTGACCAAACGGTAGGAGTGCGAACGGGACTCGATGTCCCATGCGAGGCACTCTTCCGATTAAAGATACAACAACAGACCATACGCAGCCCAGCAAAATGTGTAACGTAAACGCTTAAAAATACGTATAAAGTTCGTCTCAATTTGCTATCAAGCGATTTATTTGTGTAGCTCATTATACACGTAGATTGCGATGTTTACGTCATTGTATTTTCATGAAGAAACAATGACGTAAACATCGGAATCTGCATGTATAATGAGCTACACAAATAAATCGCTTGATAGCAAATTGAGACGAACTTTATAAGTATTTTTAAGCGTTTAATGCATTTTTACACATTTTGCTGGGCTGCCTATGAACAGACAATAGTACAATACATGTAGAATAAAATATACATAACGTCTACAGTCATAAATAATATGCCACCAACTCGAAAATCAAAACTATGCTAATAATATACCATGCACGATTTAGGGTGGCTTTATTATGCACTCAGTTGAAACACTGGTAATATTTTTGTATATTATTAGTATAGGTAATAGTATGGTTTCGAGTGCAATTTGGATATTACATGCACGAGTGAGTTTTTCAAAGACCTCAAAATAGCACGAGTCCGAAGGACGAGTGCTGTTTGAGGTATTTGAAAAACTCACGAGTGCATGTTTATCCAAATTTCACGAAAAACCATGCTATTACTTATTAATAATTTACATAAAAATGTTCGAGACAATTGTAGTTTTAACTTACGCGTTTATAGCGAACATTCCACAGGCAAAGTTTTCGTGGCTTTGTTATATCACATTATACAACGCTAACAGCTTGAAAATTCATTTCAACTATGTAATTGTTGTTAGTCTTGTTTAAGGTAAATGCTTTTCCATTTAAAAATAAAGATAAAAGCCATACTTTCCACGCGAAGGCAATTGG
>CACRXK020002228.1:15413-45266 GCA_902702795.2 Paramuricea clavata
TTCACGAAAAACCATGCTATTACTTATTAATAATTTACATAAAAATGTTCGAGACAATTGTAGTTTTAACTTACGCGTTTATAGCGAACATTCCACTGCCCACTGGCAAAGTTTTCCTGGCTTTTTTATATTACATTATACAACGCTAACAGCTTGAAAATTCCACTCAACTATGTAATTTTTGTTAGTCTTGCTTAAGGTTAATGCTTTTCCATTTAAAAATAAAGATAAAAGCCATATTTTCTACGCGAAGGCAACTTTTACTTTGTATACCGCGGCGCCATGTTTGTTTTGTTTTGAAGCAATCTGTGACCGTTACTTCTTTAAACTAAATTGCTTTAAACTGATTGGTTGATTTAATCATAATGTTGTTCCACCAATCAGATCAGTTTGTTACAGATTTTTGCACTGTGATTACAGAGAATTGCACTGTGATTACAAAAAATTGCACTGTGATTACAGAAACTTGCACTGTGATTACAGAAAATTGCAGTTTGTTACAGATTTTTGCACTGTGATTACAGAGAATTGCACTGTGATTACAAAAAATTGCACTGTGATTACAGAAACTTGCACTGTGATTACAGAAAATTGCACTGTGATTACAGAAAATTGCACTGTGATTACAGAAAATTGCACTGTGATTACAGAGAATTGCACTGTGATTACAAAAAATTGCACTGTGATTACAGAAAATTGCACTGTGATTACAGAAAATTGCACTGTGATTACAGAAAATTGCACTGTGATTACAGAAAATTGCACTGTGATTACAGAAAATTAATTGCACTGTGATTACAGAAAATTAATTGCACTGTGATTACAGAAAATTAATTGCACTGTGATTACAGAAAATTAATTGCACTGTGATTACAGAAAATTAATTGCACTGTGATTACAGAAAATTGCACTGCTGTTTGGGATTAACTGCACTGAAATCAACCAATCACAGTCGAGTAATATCTTCATGTATATTATTAACAATGTTACATATTCTTACATAGTGTTACACAGTGTTAGTATAGGTAATAGCATGGTTTCGAGTGCAATTTGGATATAACATGCACGAGTGAGTTTTTCAAAGACCTCAAAATGGCACGAGTCCGAAGGACGAGTGCTATTTGAGGTCTTTGAAAAACTCACGAGTGCATGTTTATCCAAATTTCACGAGAAACCATGCTATTACTTATTAATAATTGACATAAAAATGTTCGAGACAATCGTAGTTTTAACTTACGCGTTTATAGCGAACATTCCACTGGCAAAGTTTTCCCGGCTTTGTTATATCACATTATACAACGCTAACAGCTTGAAAATTCCACTCAACTATATAATTTTTGTTAGTCTTGTTTAAGGTAAATGCTTTTCCATTTAAAAATAAAGATAAAAGCCATCTTTTCTACGCGAAGGCAACTTTTACTTTGTATACCGCGGCGCCATATTTGTTTTGTTTTGAAGCAATCTGTGACCGTTACTTCTTTAAAAATTGCTTTAAACTGATTGGTTGATTGAATCATCACAATGTTTTTCCACCAATCAGATCAGTTTGTTACAGATTTTTGCACTGTGATTACAGAAAATTGCACTGTGATTACAGAAAATTGCACTGCTGTTTGGGATTAACTGCACTGAAATCAACCAATCACAGTCGAGTAATATCTTTATGTATATTATTATTATTAATACCGTAATATATTGATTTGAAATGATACGAAAGAACTTCACAGTCTAACGTCGATGAACATGCATGGTTGAAAAATCCTTCCTCAAAAAGTTAAAATTTCCAATCCAATTTTTCTAGCATTGGCGAGCGAGCATGAAAAATATTGCCAAAAGTATTGCCAGATTCTCAACATATCAAGTAAAAATATTAATAAGTAATAAATTCTCGTACTATTAAACCATTTTTTTCATCATTTTTAACCTGAAAAGAAGCCCTGAACCTAAATAAAAATATTAGGTGTCCGACCGGATATTTCTATTTCAAACTGGATACCTCCTTCCAGGAGGGTATGACTTATAACTGGAACTGCAGACCAAATTTAATTAAGAATTATTGTTTAAATTACGTCATTTTACTGGGCAAAAATAGAACAAATGACAAATTAGCTAAAACAAACCCGAAAACCCCGCCCATTTCATGGTAAATGATCCCTTGGTTTTGCTTGGAAGTGACATATACGTGCTATTCTCTGTGATTTTTTTAGACATTTTTACCATTTTTGATTTACAACAAAGAAATACCAGCACAAGGATGCCTAAACAAAACGCTTAAATGACTGAAGGAACAATGTCTTATGCAACAATATGTTTTATATTTTTATGAACAATATTCAGAAAAGGTGATATTAATGAGTTCCGCAGTTCCGTGGTCTGCAGTTCCGCTAAATAGACATACCCCACCCATAACATAGGTCAGGAGGCAGATCATTAATGAGGTATGGACTAATAGCGGCTGCCCAAGCGCCATTTGTAAGCTCAAAGTCTACCTCGGTCTGCTTCACGTCAGTCCGGTTCTATCTATCTATTCACAATGTAACCAGTCACTGAAAAGCCCTGATAGGGAGTGTGCTGTGAAATATCTGTATGTATCTGTAACTGAATCAGTTAAACTGATACAATACCTGAAAACATTTCTTGAATAAAAACGTACCAAATAATAAATAAAACGCTCATCACGCTGCAACATCGAAACGTCCCCTGGTTTTCCTCCTGTGTATTTAAAGAAACAGAATAAAAACACTTTGACAACAGGAAAATAGGGGATGCCTTCAATCAAGTTATTTTAATACTAAATCTCCCTCTGGGAGGGAAATGCCGAAATATTTCCTTGTTGTTCAAGATATTCTTAACAATAATCAAGACAACAAACAGCCGTGCACATACCATACATAACAAATTTATTTCCCAATTGGAAAAATTATGAGGAGATGGTATCGTAGCCTGCGTAGCAGGCGCTATTTAGGGCGAGGGCGAGGGTGGGAGAAGCTAGGGGAGGAATGCGAAGGCGAGAGAAAGGGGCGAGGAAAAATGGCGCCTTCGCATTCCTTCCCTAGCTTCTCCCACCCTCGCCCTCCCCCTAAATAGCGCCTGCTACGCAGGCTAATGGTATCGTCGAAGTGTTCAAATGACAAACGTCAAATTGTTTTTTATTTCTCTGCTACCACTAACGCTTCCATCGGCCGTCAAATAAAAACTTGAGAGACCCATTTCCATTCAGGAAAATTTTCCGAAAGAAAATTTTGTAAAATGTGATCGGCCGACACAAATTTTCTGTCGGTTAAAAATTTTGAAGTTGAAAATTTTCAATTTTAATAATGTTTCAGAACATTTTCTGTGCGTGGAAATGACATCAACCACTTTATAGGCGTGTCTATATATATTTGTTCAATGCGAAACTGAACCGATGTCTTACAGCTCTATCACTTATTCAGGCACACTATAGCTGCATTATAAACACACACGCCAAATAAAATCATCTGTCATTAATACGCAGCGGTATTAACACTCAAAGTGGAATTCCAAAAGGCGATAAATCCTCGTACCCAGGTCTTTTTGGGAGGTGGCCGTGACACCAGAGCACGAGAGAAAATAGTCTGGATACGAGGTTGAAGGCGATATTGTGCTGAAATGGCGACATACAAAAAAGGGCCAATTACTGTACCTTGCCTGCGAAGTTCATCGACTCCTCCAAACATCTTTTTAAAGGTCGCTGCAATTCCTTTCCCCATATGTACATCAGCGCTGATGCAGTGAGCCAGAGATGTGTCTTTTTCACAGCTGAATAAATTCCCTTTTATCTCTCGAAAATGAAACCCACTTTCTTTCGCATACGCCATTCTGCCACACTCTATATCTATAAAAAAACAACAGGCGTGAGCCTAGTGTTGTAACGAGTCACCCCAAGGTCGTAGCATACATATGTCCAGTTCAGTCCCACTAACATCGAGTAGTTGAGTAAAGGTACGTTTACAGGTTGCGATCGGTTGTGTACGACTCGTGTCCTATCGTATGTAATGGAATTATAAGCACGCGTAAAGTGGTTGCATTTCAAATTTCTCCATAAACTAAATGGGCAGGAACTGTGGCATCAACAGCAATTTCATACGTCAGAATATGAATCGCATACGATAAATCGCAGCGTGTAAACGTACCTTCAGCGATGTTGAATAAATCTATTTCATGACCCACATTTTCTGTAATGGATTCCTATCCCAGTTTGCAATCTGTGAAATGAGTGATGAATAAAATTCATCTTTATTTAATCATTTTATGTACATTTACATTTGCAGTGTCAAATAAATGCACAGTCTACTTGCGACTTGTGCACTACTGCAAAGCTGTACTGATGCGCAAATCTTGTAGTTCTACTCAATAGGTTGTTCCCAGGACGCCGAAATGAGGCCAAATGTAGTGATAATGACAGTAGGGCACTTTTCAAGGGGTTTGAACATGATTCTAGTACTAATTTTTCGAAACCACCAGAATTAGTGATATGATAGTCAAATCAAACCCTACTGTAGGAGAATGTGATGTACATTAATTGTCCCTCAGAAGTAATGTCCATTCACGAATTTGGGCTCAAGCGGTGATCAGGTAATGATTCTTTAAAACACTTCAAATATCCTCAATCGTCCCTCTCTGGGATCTCTTGTTGTTCCAGACTCTCCAAGCAGAGGAAATTTCTCTTCTCCAGAGTAGGAGGGTTATGTACTGTACTTCTGATAATAGTAAAATGTATTAGCTTGTAAGCTGGGTAAAATTTGTGAGCCTTCCCACTGAATGATACTGTATATTCCCATGCAAGTTCTGATGATTTAGACAACAATAACGAACATGTACATGCAACAGGGCTCATAAATTTCTGTATCCTTTGGAATTCAGTGAAGTTCAGCCTCTTGTCCACGTCAGCGATAATCCCATTCCTTTATTTTTATTGAGGTCAGAGGGGATGCACTAAATATGGCAGTACTTCATGAATACTGAACATTGCTCAGTTAAATTAAATTCATGAGTGCCTGCATGAACATTGCTCATGAAAACCAAGGAACTTGCAGTTTTTGGATTACGTAGCTGCTATATCAATATCTCATTGTTAAGGACAGAAAATAATAACAATTCTAATAAAAAGTGCATCATCTGAAAATCACAGGCCTCTTGAAGGCCCGGGCCTGCATGTACAGTAGGCTTCAGCATTCTCGGCCTTGCTTGCATCATGGGACATAGTTATGGACTTAGAGGATCTTAAGACAGTCGAGGCAGGATGTCGCTTAGCCAGAGCTTTGTTCCCATGTAATTTAACCGGGTTGGGAATTTCCCATATAAACACATTGACCCAGGCTGGCTCACCTAAGCTGAGTGTTATTGCCTGTTCATGCAAATATATATTGTTGTAAATAAGATTTTCCCCACAGATTTCAATCTCAAATCTCAATTGTCTTGTTTGTGCATGCAATTCCATGGACTATAACTGTGAGGGTTTATATAAATTTATACCATACTATTTAAAGTGGTGAGACCAGGCGTTTATTTGTTTTGGCAAGCCAGGTCATCTCAAAAGCCACACGTAAACAGAGGATGAAATCATCTTGGCACACACTCCGGTTATAAACAGTACTTCTACTGACCACAACATTGCCCTGGTTAAGTACCATTAACTTGTTAACCTGTAATTAATTAGTAATGAATTTTCTGTGCTGGTGTAATGTACTCAGGTGAATATGATGCTTGTGATGTTACTCTGAGTGTATATCCACACCGGGCATGCAAGCTTGAAAAATATGCCTGAACACGGTGGGAATCGAACCTACGACCTTTGGAATACTAGCCCAATGCTCTGCCAACTGAGCTACGCGGTCAGATCGGTTCGAGTATGTGATATTTCGGAACAGAATCTAGTTCCTTCGATATCAATGTAATCTAATAATCAGTAATTACATTTAAAACAAGATCACACTGCCTTACCATGTAATAAATAACGTCATGTTTACCCGGGCTGTTCTAGGGCAGTCCCGGGCAGTAATTAGTTTAGGACCGCCCATGCATGGGTCGTATGTTAATAAATTAAGTTGCATTTCACCCTAATGCTCTCTACTGTATTAATAAAGTATTTTACTCTGCCTAATGCCAGATAATTTTACTTGTCAAGGGGAGAGCGCTGCATGTACTGAACAGGTTAACTAATTAATTACAGATGCTTGTGATGTTACTCTGAGTGTACTGTATATCCACCAGGGGTGGAAAAAGTATCGGAACCTGGGAACCTAGTTCCCAGAAATGTTTTTGAGTTGAGAGTTTCACAGAAAATTTTCCAGAAAATATTTCAACATTTTGAGATAACCCTGTTTACTCAACTTACAAGTTACAACTATTCTACTTTATTTGCACTGTACAGTGTACACACTAACATCAGCAGCCTTTTAAATATTTGACAGAAATTAATTCTGTTACTCACCCCTGCCAACATAATGAGGTAAAATGGTAAATATATGCTCTGCAAAGTCTCCAATAAAATGCAAATTAAATAGTAAACAAGTCCCAGCGCTATAATGCTATTATTATACTGCTATAATACTACCGGGCGGCACAAAAAATGGCCTGTTTGATTTATTTTAACTTAAAAACTAAAAGAACTATAACACCTAAACTATGTGCACTGTATTCAGTATTGTCTAACTTAATTTTTTATATACACCCAGTGCATTTTCGTGCCATATTGACAGAGAGAGCTGCATTTAAACTTGAATAAACATTTTGGGAAGTGTCGAGAATTAGCTAAAAACAGCCTGTTAAACTAATTTGATAACCATTACCATTTTATTGTAAATATTCGTTTCAATGAAATGAAGTTTAAATTATAAATGTTTATTGGATGGATGTGCTCTTTTATTTTTGTTTTAAGGTCTTTGTGAATGCATGAAAATTAACTTATAATGCGATTTTGATTAAAAGATTTATTCTAAATATTCAATGACCCTGCATGGAAATCAAATTCTAATGTTCCAAGAAAGAAACGTCCCGTGTTTTTTTTATAAATATGCCTCATTTAATGAATGACCAAAGAGTGTCGATATGTAAGGGTAAATAATGCTTGTGAGGTTATACCGGCGCGAATAATTTTGACATATTAAAAGGGTGTGTACATTTCATACAATTACTTCACCGCGCCGACAATGGGTCTACAAAAACAAAAACATTCTCTAGAATTGTATTTCTTGGTAGTCGAATGAAACAGTTTGCACCAAGTGTGGAAACGAAATAACTGACCCAAGTTAAGTAAGCGCCGAAAGCTGTTCAATGTATCAACGCTGAAACAAGTGCATGTTAAAACTTATTGAAGCTTCACAGTTCACAGTTGTTTGTCTATTAAACAATGTGTGCCGTAATTATGTCGACAAGAATAGTCTGACTCAGTTCGCCAGCGATTTAATTAACGTATAGCTAGTAGAAGTTAATCTATAAATTGAAAAGAATCAGACAACTGTAACCAAGAAGCAGAGAGGCGGCGATTGTGATCAACTAGAAGACGTCGCTAGAGTTCAAAATCCAGTAAAAATACGCGTTGTTTTCTCAGCAAGCGAATCTGTAATAATCAGTAATCGAGATCAAGAAACCCAAACTAAACCCGAAACTAGTGAGGAAATTTTAGAATCATCAGATGCATCTTCGGTGGCAGTATTAAAGTTTATTTCTACACCCTGTACTTTATACTCAATGTAATGTCTGTTTGTATATTTTTACATGGTTTTTGTGTTCTACAAAATTGTAATTACATTGTTTACTCTGTTTGCTTCAATAATACACATTTGTTCAACAAAGAGCCTGAGAATATAATATTGTTAGACTCCTTCGATAATGACCGATAATATAACCGCTTCGACCTTCAATGTGAACAATGACGTCACCGGTGGATTTTTCCACCGGTGATATTTGGCGCGCTGCAAGTGACAAAAGTCCTTTCCACAGAGGAAGTGAAGCGCGCCATAGAAGGGCCTGGAAAGAACTTTGGAAAGTCTAGTTATTGCTGTATTCATATTTGATAGACCGTTTCTGGCTAATTCTCAACCCTTTCAAAAATGGTTACTCAAGTTTAAACATAGCTCTGTTGGTCAATATTGCACAAAAATGCACAGGGCGTATATTAAAATTTAAGTTAGACAATACTGAATGCAATACACGTAGTTCACATGTAATAGCTCTTTTAGTTCAATCGCACCGGGCAACTTTTTTGTGTGCCACCCAGTACTATAATAAATAATAATAAATTAAAATAATACAGTACATTAAATTTAAGTATAATAAATTAATTTAATACAGACACTCACTCAGACTATGATATATTTACAGACAACCATTGAGATGCACAAGCATATGAAAACCAGCATAAAGCCCATTATTATTAAAGTACAAATAATACAATAATTATGCATTTGTTTTGTCACCTCTGTAATTGTAACATTGCAAATTTCACAGAAAATTTTTAGCCTTTGACCTAGGTTCCCAGAAAGAAAAAAAAATTTTCCACCCCTGATATCCACACCGGGCAAGCTTGAACAATATGCCTGACAACAGTGGGAATCGAACCTATGACCTTTGGAATACTAGCCCAATGCTCTGCCAACTGAACTACGCGGTCAGATCGGTTCGAGTATGTGATATTTCGGAACAGAATCTAGTTCCTTCGATATCAATGTAATTACTGATTATTAGATTACATTGATATCGAAGCGGAGCGAGAAAGAGAGACTCGTCAACTTCGGAAAATCTCGGTTCAAAACTGAACCGAAAATGCAAGATTTGTTTTAATTGTTTTCCTTCAATTTCTTTCTGTATTATTTACTATAATGGAACTCATGTCATTTACACTGTACTAGATAAATACATATAAACACTGACAGAAAACAATTAAAGCAAGTCTTGCATTTTCGGTTCAGTTTTGAACATAGACGGATTTTCTGGGGGGGGGGGGGGGGGGGGGTGCGGGGGGGGTACCCAATATTACTATGTCCCCAACCAAATTCCACCCCTCAAAAAAAATTTTCAACCCCCCCCCCCCCCCCCCCAATATTTGGCATAATAAATAAATAATTAAATAGTCCACTCCGATGTGCAGAGTGTTGATGATACAAAATAAACGTAGGAGTACACTCGAACAGAAAAAGTGCAACACTCTGAAACTAATTGCTCCTCGCTTGCATTCACTGGTTTATTGGAGAAATTGTAAAGTTTTGAAACTCTATTATCTCCCCTGAATAGAGTTTACAGTGCCTTGTCATGCGAATTGCTTGCACGCAAGGAACGTTTGGAATTTGTACGAACATTATTTTTAGTTTTTAATTCTTTTAGGAAATAGACTTGCCTAGATTTAATCCTTACGCCCCAAATATTATTTACATCGGAGTTAAGCATCATAAATTGTACTCGAATTCAAACAACACAATGTCAATGACTTTATAAAAGTAAAAGCATATTTTCTATTGGCCTATTGGGTTTACACTTTTACAGGTTCATTTAACTTTAAGTTTTTAACTCTCTCAAGTCTCAACAGACAATCGGACATGCCAAATCCATTGATATGACAAATTGACAACTTTTTTTTCGCAGCTAGAAATCATGATTTATTTCAAATTTTTCCTGGGATACTTTGTTTTCTGCTCTCTAGACTCACCCTCGCGCCTCTAGTGCTCCACCCCTAGAATATAGACCTTACTGGGGTTTGGCGACACTTTGTGTTGCTTCAGTCTCCTGCTCACGGCTCACCCCCCTAAAATTTCTGGCACCACCCCAGTAAAAAATATGAAAATCCGTCTATGGTTTTGAACCGAGATTGACAAGTCTCTCTTTCTCGCTCCGCCCCTCCGTACTACGTCATGTAATGTACACTATAGTGGATCGATACTACATGACAATGAAAGAGAGAGTTGGAGCAAGTCTAGGTATGGGAAATTGACCTGATTTTCCTGCTTCTGGGATTTTATTTCATTTGATATCAAGGAAGCTCCCCAGAGTTGGGCGCTTTGACATTCTTGTTACTAGTCTCCTTCAGGAAAATCGCGGTTATTTCATGAATAATATTAATCTTGTTAACTTTTAATCTAATAATAATATTAACCGTGTTAATATATAAGTTAATAGACTAGGAAATAAATAATAAGAAAAGAGAAAATAATGAATGAGATTACTGTACAATTGAATCCAAAAGCGACTGGAAATTTCCACATTGACATCGAGTTATTATGTCAAGTGAAAACAGTTCTTAGCCAATTTATAGCATTCCGAATTTACAATTTATGCTACTGTATTATATGAGCAGATTATACTGTAACATATCTTTGTAGTTTTCCTCTAACTCTCGAGGGGCATTTGACAATGATTCACCACAAGTTTTCAAGAGTATATTTCAGGGAAAAGACCTACAAATTCTCTCCTCCCAGACATATTCACGTCTTTCTTGCACAAACTTACATGAGTACCGCCGGTATATTTAATTTGACCTATATGGGGCTTCAATGAGAAAGTGGTTAGCGCACTCGCCTTTCACTCCTTAAGGCCGCAGGTTCAAGCCTCAGTGAGAACCTTCTCAATGCGATTCCATGGACTCCAGTCCTCATGCAAAAAGAGCAAAAGTCAACGCTCTGCTGAAAGTCTTGGGTTTTCTCCAGGTATTCCGGTTTCCTCCCACAGGAAAAGTTGACAGGGTGGGTTAGGTAAAAGGGCCACAGTAATTGGCATATGCTGTTGTGGTGACCCTGTCCTAGTTGGCAAAGCTAAATAAATAAATAAACACTGCACAAAAAGAAAGTTTCCTCATAAATTCTAAATATTAAATGATTACCTGATAATCACAGCTAGCACTGAATAGACCTATGCAAGTTAGGTTCATGCTGTTTGAAGGATGGGGTCATTCATGCTTTAAAGAATGACTTAGTCTCCATTGAATACAAAAATAGCCAATTTCAAAATTAACAAGAATGACTTTATTTAATTTTCACAACAACAGTAATGTTTCATGTCAATGCTTTAATAATGGGTGTATAACCACCACGTCAACCATGCTTTTCAATAACTTAATTCAGCATCGTCTCCTCAGAAAAAGAATGATGTCACCTGCGAACTTAACAGATCATGTCACCTGCTAACTTAACAGATCTCAACCAAATTGAGTATCTGCGAGACCAGCAAAAGCGGTATGCCTATCACCAATTCAAAGAATACTGCACGCAGGCAGACTTGGCTCAATTGTTGCAGGAGAAATAGATGGCTATATCTCAACGGCAGGTGAGCAGACTCCTCAACACCATGAGGAGACAATGCCTCCTGACATAACTGTTGTTGTGAAATTTAAATAAAGTCATTCTAACTCTCGTTAATTTTTGAAATTGGGTATTTCTGTATTCAATTGAGGTTAGGTGACCCCTTACTGGAAAGTTTGTCACTTTAGCCGGAAATCTCCTGCAGCAGGTCAATATGAAAAGGTGCTACTGTGGTGGTTTATTGTGGCAGGCCAACTGTGAAAATTCCGCATGCGGTAGTCGGTAGAGTTTTGTGGTATTTTAATTAGCAAATGTGTTCTTTAGTATATGCCTGAAAATGTCTGATTTCCAAACACCTCCAGAGCGGGAAATAGCCAAACATGTCACATTGAAATTAGAAATGTCGGCCCATGTAAGGTAATCCTTGCACTCCTTGGATTCGGGATTTAATTAAGATAATATACAGTACTTAGATATGTGTGCAAACGTTGCCATATATAGTCTTCTTATCTGTTTAATTTTACTGAACCTGCATTGTGATATCACTCATTCATATTTTAAAAAGTAAACAAAAGTCAAATGATGCATTTAGCAACGCATCTTACATATAAATCACGATATCACATAATAGACCTTTCTTATAATTACGTCAAACGTGGGAAAACACTTATAAAGCGATGTTCCAAGGGACATTTTTAGCTACAATTCGCAATGCAAATGATGTTTTTATGAAATGTATTGGCTCGCCAATGACTTGCATTGTCCAGTGGGACTGGTCAGGGTGTTAGCTATACAGTCAAAAATTCCACGTTAAACGCCATTTTCCCAATTACTGTACCTTGAGGTCACAATTTCCCAATTGGGGTCAACCAAAAAAAAGTTATAGAAATTCAATGTTGTTAATATGCCATTAAAAACATGTTTATAACTACAGTACATTTGCTCAAAATTATTCCCAAAATGTGGGAAATGCCA
Source organism: Paramuricea clavata (assembly GCA_902702795.2). Classification (NCBI taxonomy): domain Eukaryota; kingdom Metazoa; phylum Cnidaria; class Anthozoa; order Malacalcyonacea; family Plexauridae; genus Paramuricea; species Paramuricea clavata. The sequence continues at coordinate 27,641 of CACRXK020002228.1, forward strand.
TTTCAAAGACAGAAAAATTTTAAAAATCGAGAGGGCAACCCCATGCCCCCAGACCCACAAAGAAATGTTCGGCTTCGGGCAACAATAAATTTCCCAATTTTAGGTAAACGCGGATTTTTTTTTACTTCTGGCTAACACCCTGGGGACATTGCATAAATTAGTTTTCCGCTTTTGACGTCATTATAAGAAAGGTCTGCTCATCATGGACGCTTTGAAGTTTGCTGAGCTCAGCTATATAGACTGTATATTTCGACTGACTATGTATGAACGAGAACGAGTGTTTATATTCTTAAACCAGCTCGGGTTTATATTTTTAAACCAGCTCGGGAACTGAAGTGGAATATGAAACAACTGCAACGTTTGATATTTGTTATGTAATTTTTATATAATTTTGACTTGTTAGGATTTCATGATTGTTGCATTCACCTAGTGGATTGTTACAGTGTCATTGTACGGCATGTATTATGGCTAATACACCGTATATACTGTTTAACAAGGCACACAACTGCATACTGTGGCTTCTTTTGGTTCATGAGGGTTACAGCTAGTATAGGTTTGCCAAAGTTATCTCTCAATCTCGGACAATTAACTGATATAGTATATGCAGTCTATTTCCCAGACTTTATCGCTCTGCCATACAGCGTGGCAGGGTCAACTGGAAACCAGTCTGTATAGTATGACAATTGCGGTACCTAAAGCCACCATAGAAGGAGAGCCATACATTTGATGACTTAAGTTTAACCAGACCTGCCAAGTCTCACGATTTAATCAATAAAATCCGGTTCACTCCCCACCCTCGGGAATTTGATCCTTATTTTCGTCCCGAGGGTGGGGATATTTGAACTCAGCAATCAGGAGAGAATATTTGAAACCGGAAGTTGTGACCGGAAAGAAGAGCATGTTTTAAAGCCTGGGATGAATGACTTCGCTTCCATTTTGAAGGAAATTTCCTTTTCGAAGGAAATTTTAACTAATTGAAGGAAATTATCAGGAAATTCGAATCTGAAGGAAATTTGAAGGAAATTTCGGAAGATTGAAGGAAATGTGAAGGAAATTGCCTTATTTCTAAAAAATCCTAAGAATACGGCAATTTCCAAGGAAATGCGCTTCAAAATATGCTGAAAATCCTTTCCCTTTTGACTTAGATTTCCAGCCCCACAGTGGGGAATTTGATCACATTGATCGAAAATTTGCACAAAAAGTCAAATCCACCATATATGCCCCACCTCCCCCCTCTGGGGCTTAACATTGATAGGTGCACTACTAAAGCGATAAAGAAAAAACAGCCTATTTTTAATAAGCCTTGCATTTACGGTTATATTAACAAAATATAAATGCATACTATCATAAGATTGAATATCTATTGATTATTTTCTAGTGTTGTTAAAGTTAACCCTGCTCATATTAATTAACGAGCAGACCTGAAAATTTCTAAGTCTCACGATTTTCAGTCAATCTCACGACTTTTTAGATAGCAACTCACTATTTCTGCTACTCAAATGTTGGCAGGTCTGGTTTAACTGCGCTTGCGGTAGCCTAGACGTCTTCCGCAGCGAGGGCAAACTTTCCACTATGGACTGGTGACCTAACTTCCTTCAAACAGCATTAAGCTAACTACCATAGGTCTAAAGGTTTGATTGTAACGTAATCATCTATTTAGAACTGCTGATGATATATTTAGAGGGGAACTTTCTTTTTGTGTTGTGTATAATAAATAAATAAACACAACAATTTATAAACGGCCAAAGTTTTATATATAAAGTATAACTACTCATCTACATTTTAATACCTGAAATTTCCAAGACTATTCCGTAAGTTCCGTATAATTTGATAAGGAGAGTTCTTCAAATACTGGCAAAAACATTTCAAGGCATCGCTTGAGTCCGAAAACACCGAAAAATTATCTCCATATATCAAGCAAAATAGCAAATTTCTTTCATTTTGTATTTTTGTTTTTGTGAATAATCCTGGTCAGCGTCCACTTGGTGTCGCGCCGAAGTACTTGGTGTAACCACGGCCTTTAGGACAAATTCAATTGACTATTTGCGTAATAGACTAAATTTTGATCTCAACAAAAATTTCATTACAGCTTGAAAGAGCATCACAAAATTAGTAATATTCCAAAGTTTCGTTGCAAAATGTTGTAAAATGCGGAAAATATAGCCTTGCAAAATTTGCAATTTTCAGTCATTTTAGATTACAAACCGGAAATTGACAGCCTCGAAGGGTTTGAAAATTGCAAATTTCGCAAGGCTATATTTTCCGCATTTTACAACATTTTGAAACGAAACTTTGGAATATTACTAATTTTGTGATGCTCCTTCAAGCTGTGATGAAATTTTTGTCTAGACTTGTTTAGTTCAAAATTTAGTCTATTACGCAAATGGTCAATTCGACAACAATAGTATTCTATCTGCCTCGTACCCAGGCGCTTTAAATAATTATACATGAAGTACTTCAGGCATGCGACGCGCGAAGGGGCTGTTGGGAAGGGTGCACTCTTCCCATCAGCCCCTTCTCCCCACTACAATACTTCATGTAAACTCGTCATATGCGCATCACTGTTTTTTACAAAGAGACGCCTGGGTACGAGGCAGGTATTCTATCTTGTCATCAGTCCCTGTCACGAAGGAGTCCCATGAGATGCGCATGCGCATTGCTGATCAGTGCTTAGCGTTCTGAAAGTAAACAACAAATCGAGTATTCTCTGAAAAAATCCTTTTTAATCTTTGCGAGAAGAAGGTGTCAGACATAAGTATCATAACTTCCAAATATTTGTTAATCTAGCCGCTTTATTTGCCGACATTAGACTACATTTCATTCATGGATCAAGAAGGATCGTAGCCTGCGAACAGGCCCTGGGTTGCGGGCGGCGCGAAGAATAGAGGGCCTGCACGGAACTATAGGTTTTCTTGGTAGTGGCGTTCGTATAGAAACGCAGGCTTCTGATTGGCTTACACTCGTTGACAAAATTACTAAAAATAGCAAATGTCAACAACAGCATTTTGAAGAATTTGAACTTTATTCATTTTAATATTATATATTATAGGACTATCGAACAAATAAAACTAGAAATGGAAACCAAAAGCAATAGCAAAGCATCACAGCGAAAAAGTCTTGATAGATTCAAATGACTTGAATCTATCGCTTAAATCCAATATACGAAACTATAACAGTATTCTGAACTTCGTCTTCGGATTGACATCAGACTATAGTATAGTACATTTTGAGGTCGTCGTGGCAGGGCATTTTTTAACTATATAACTGGGGGGGCCAAAGCCCCCCCAGCCCCCATGGTGGCCCCCCCACTCAACCATTTTGGCCCCCCCAGTCAAAGTCCCTTTTCTCTAAAATATAAGCAAAACATGGAATTTAGAAGGAAGGTTTGATATTCTAGTAACTGAAATTTGCTTTGTGAATCTTATGTCCTGTCTTTTATGTTTAATAAATACCTTAGATTTTAAACATTTCCCAGGCAGTGGATTGCATTTCCCAGACCTTATAGATTTGAGTTGTTGGACAAGTTAGTGACCGCAGGGGGCAACAGGCCCTCAACCAAGTGTTTTATAAGGGGGGATAATTTTGCCCCCCACCCCCACCAAAAAAAAAACAATTTGATTTCGAAACTAGAAGTATTTGAAATCATATATACATATAATCAAATATCTGTAATCGATATTTTGATAACATTTCTCGTAATAATCCATCATGACTCGCGGATATCATAGACTCGCAAATCATAATGAACGAATTAATGAAAGGGCCTAACAAAAAACGTATACAAGACTTTGAAAATGTCATTTCCGACGATTTAGAGACGCAAAATTTTCAAAAAATTTTTCGCTCTGTGCCAACCATGGTAGCGCTTTGTGGGAGTCGGGAACTCTAAGTTTATCAAGCTGGCTCCCTAAGTGACGGCCAAGTTGTGGTATCTACATCAGTAAACATACTATGCAAGTACTTAACTGAAGGTTCAGTCTATCTACAGCATAATGTAATGCTGTATATCCAAAAATCTGTTTCAGAAAATGCAGGGAATTTCAGTCATAGGGGTAGAAAAATACAAAACTTTTCTGGGAGAGAAAACCCCAGACCCTCTCCAGGGTATATTATCCAATATATTGTTAATTAAATACACCTTCGCCCATTTCGTACTACTGAATTCTAAATTTCCACATACTAAAAACGCTGTTTTCTGACAATCAGAAATCTGTCAAATCTTCTCCAAAGTCCAGGAAATGGCATTTCAGAGACTCTAAATTTAAAAATTTCCTCGGGCCTTCGGCCCTCGCTTTCAGTCCCCCCCCCCAAACGAAAAGAGCTTCCTACGGCCCTGCTCCCCCCCCCCTACTATTAAATGCGATACCACACCAAACTTTATGTTACCAACAAACCATCTATCATTGCTCCACACTCGGTATAGTATGGTCCCTTTTTGTAGATGCCCCCCCCCACTGACGAATTCTTAAAAAATGCCCTGCGTCGTGGCTTCACGGATTATTCTCATTAGTGAGCAAGTCAGCAAGCGAAGGCATACAAAAGATACCCAAATATGTACGAATAATTATATTGTTGATCCTCGCTGGCATGCCGTGATTTAGATAAATATATATCGTACATTAAACGTTGTACTATTTACTGTATATTAACTGCTGACAATTTCGTCGTCGATACGGCTTCCACTATTGGCACACTCGTGATTTCGAAGAAATTAATAAATACATGCTCATTTATCATTTATTTAGACCACAGTTAGTAAAATTTTAAACGTATTCGGTATTCCAAATCCCAATCTATCTGACCGTATTTTAGTATAATAGCTTCAAAATATTCAGAACATTGTTCTTTCAGTCGCACATAGTACAAGTATTACTGTACATTCAAAGCCAATGGTAGTTTATTCGGCTTTATATTTGTATGTGTATTGATATCTATTTAATATTTGAAGAATTCTATATTTTTCCGAGTAATATATTGTGCGGCCCGCTAATGCTTTGTATTATTGTTCATGTTGCACAATGTACACGCCTTGCGTCAATTTGACAGTTGACAGTTTATTTATCGCAGTCGACGCTGATTGGTTAGCGTTTAGCAGATGCGAAAAGGGGATGATTGAATAAAACGCATGGTTCCGTGCAGGCTCACCTTTCTCCCAGTGAGCCTGTTCGCAGGCTAGAAGGATCGCATTCGCACGGCCTTGCTTCGACCGAAGCACCGGATCAGGCGATCACTGAAGCGTCAAGGAAACATCCAGAGGAGCCAAAACCTGATATTCAGCAAGCTCTCGCTAATATAAATACCACAATGGGTAAAATGGCAGACCTGTTCGAAATATTAATAGCTGAAAAAGCTAACAAGCCTTCATAAGGCGAACGCCCAACGGGCAAGAAACAAACGGCAGCCGAGCGTGAAGACGACGCTGCCGGCGGGGACGAATCAGAATCAGAAACATCGTCCTTCAAGTCTAGAGGCAAGCGACAACGTCGCGAACAGTCTCCTGATGCCATAAGCATTCATGCTGGCGAAAGCGAAGATGAATTAACACAGTTTTTAGGAAGCTCTGAAAAAGAGCGGGAAAGTGAACCTGACACTGAAGCCGAACACCTCTAACAAATGATCTTGCGAAAGGCCTAGATGGATGACGAATCCACAGGGCCAACCATATCGCAAAAATGAGCTGATATAGCATTAAAACGTTTGGGTAAACAACTCAACCCTGAAAAATTGAAGAGTATACTAGAGAAATATACTCGTCCTGAAAACTGTCCCGGGTATGACATGCAAAAAAGACAACCCGGAAATATGGCAGTTGTTAGGTTCAAAGAGCAAGAGACAGGGGCGCCGGACCCACGGGGGCAGCGGGGGCAACTGCCCCCGCTGCCCAAACATTGCGGGGGCAGCACGGGGGCAAAGGTTGCCTTTTTTTGCCAGAACTGCACCTCGAAATTTGCGCATTATTCACAAAAATTGGAGTTTAGAACTATTTTTAATCAATGTTTAAAAGTGCGGTACAGTCCGTATCTAAACATTAAAACAAAGGATTTGTTTACATTTCGGTATCAAAAATATAGAATTTTATTCGAAAACTATTTATATTTTCATGATTCTGGAGTATAATAAATTATCAAGACACCACAATCAAGTTTTTCAAGAAATGAAATGCAATCTTAAATAAACTGTTGGTTTAATAATAAAGAAAGCTTCGTTTGTGCCCATGCGCAGATTGAACAGTACGTACAGCATATTTTTAATTCATTTTTAATTTTTAACTAGTTGTAGTAAAATTAATTAATATTAGTTACAGGGGCGTAGGAAGCACCAAAAAGTCGGAGGGAACCGGTTTCGAGGGGCACTTTTGGAACGAAAATAGCACCTGAAAATGTTTCCCGTAAATTGTGCCGGCGGGGGAGGTGGGAGGGAAGGAAAAATAAATGCAGTCACATTGAAATCAAATGTCGTTGAGGCCGACTCACAGGTGAAATCAAATAAAAGTGGCAGAAAGAATTTTAGTCCTTTAAAAAGCAGTTTGCAGGGTTTTTTTGCAAACGAGCATCGTGCTAATTTTGCCATTTGTCGTGCTCCAGCTCGGTTTCCGGTTCTGAAAGGCCCGATTCACAGGCAAAGAGTGCGCGCCAAGCATATTAGTCATTGTTTAATTAACTGGCCCACAATCAAGTAACCACAAAGACTCATAGATGTTGCTTTGCAATATCCGTGAGTCAAAAATGCATTCTGAACAAAATTTTTCATGAATGCAAAGGGCACTTTGCCACCGAAAAAAGGGCAGTTTTTAGGTTTTCTGAAAACTTGGAAGCTTGGTCCCCTCCCCTCCCCGGTTTTTACGCCCCAGATGCTAAATCAAGCAATATACGTCCGTTTACTGATTTTATTTGCGCTTTTAGTACGGTGCAGCGAATAAAATTGTTCAAATTAATGTCGAAGTTTGCGACCGATAATAGCCAGAAGGAATCGAGTATCCATACAGTAAAGTTTTAACAAATATTGTTGCCCAGAAAAATGATGGCTGAGAAGCAAGTGCCCTTTTGAAATGGCTGCCCCCGCCGCTTCACGTTGCTTCCGGCGCCCCTGGCAAGAGAACAGATATTCAACTGTATAATTTACAGCAGTCAGTTCTCAAAGCAACATTTGCAGCTCTACAAACAACAAATATGTTAGTGGAAACTCCTAACAGGGATAACTCTCAGTTGTTGGCAAGCTTAGTAGATACTGTAGCCATTTTAGCACATACCCACACTAACTTGTCTCTGGTCAGAAAAGAACAAATAAAGCCTGCCCTTAAACGTACAGGAACACTCGGCCATATGTTCACTGGAAGACCAGCCAAACAGTAAACTACTGTTTGGAAATGATTTGGCAAAAAAATTAAAGAATGCCAAAGAGGCTAGTTCCCTCAGTTTTTCTATGAAAAGTTATCCCCCCAAGCAGTACACTTACTCTGCAAACAAAAAACCTGCCTTGAAAAATAAGCAGGATTTTTGGCCGGGCCAGGGCAAGAACAATCAAAAGAAAAAACCCTGGAGGGGGGAGGGGGGGGGGGCGAGAGAAGAAGTGACAGAACTTCTCAAACAAATCCGAAAATCGGTAAGTGAATTTGAAAAATATATACCTGCTATTCTGACATATTTGCAGAAATTATGCACTAGCTTTAAGGCTGGTCAAGTGGCTGAACATTTTACAGCCTGGACTAAAATAACTCAGGACAACGAAATTTTATCAAATATAACATGAGTTGTGAGACACTTGTGCAACTTAACCTACCAGGTCAAAAGTTTTACCCACATAAATACCAAATACGTGATGCAGAAATATCAAAGTTAGTTGGTAACGGGGTTGTAGACAAAGTACAACCTGAAACAACACAATTTATTTCTAGCATTTTTTGAGGCCAAAACCTGATGGGTCACACCGTCTCGTTCTAAATTTGAAAAAGTTTAACGAAACAGTATATCATCATTTTAAGACGGATTCTATTTATGTTATAACTAAACTAGTTACAAAAGACTGCTTTATGGCATCCTTGGATTTAAAGAATGTATATTACTCAATACCCATCAAAGCATCAGACCGAAAATATTTACATTTCATCTGGAAGGGAGAAATTTACCATGTTTGTTTTACATGTTTGCCCAATGGGCTTTCAGGTGCACCTAGGATATTTACAAACATACTGAAACCTGCATTAGCAACTTTACACTCTATATGGGCCACCTACAAGGTCAGACTTGTAACAAATGTGTTGTCTCTGTCCTTGATACATTCATGTTGCTTGACAATTTAGGGTTTGTGATACACCCCATTAAATCAATTCTTAAACCCTCTCACAAACAGTACGAGAGATTGCGAGAATTACTGGTAAAATAGTGGCAAGCTTCCCAGGGTTTATGTACGGGCCCTTGTACTACAGGGAGTTGGCTAAGGATAATACCCAGGCCCTAAAAGAAGCAAAAGGGGATTTTGCTGCGACAATGGCACCATCACAGAGTGCAAAAACGGAATTGCACTGGTGGGAGTGTCATGTTGAAAACTCCTTTCAGAATTTGACACAGGAGGAGCCACAACATAAAAGCACATTAACTACCTGGAAATGTTAGCCATCTTTCTTGGCCTACAGACATTTGCAAAAATTCTAAATAACACACACATAAGAATAATGTGTGATAATACCACTGCGGTTAATGTTACTTTTGTAATACAATATACTCAGTAGTATTTATGAAAGTGTCTCGATCGGAACCCATTAGTTTGACATGTCTGCAACCTGAACAGTCTTTGATTACGTTATGTTACCGTCGGGTGGCTCCCCTGCTCTTTTACTTTTAGAATGATTTAAATATTGAGAAAGATATGAAATACGTCACGACGTTCTGTTGATATAACCAAAGTCGACAAATATGTGAGATCCTAACCTGGGATCAGGCTCTAGTTTAGAAACAGCCTGACACAAACCTACATCTGACACAAACCTACATCGCTTTCCACCCACAGCAAAGTTTATATATCCAATCAAAATGTCGCAGGAGAAATTTGCAACTAACTGGAGAGCAAATAATTTCGTGAGTAATTTGTTTGTATCACAATTTTTTAATTAATGAATTGGTATTTGAGCGCGTTCGTATAAAAATTGGTATTAATATTTTGAGTAATGTTTTTTCTAGATCTGACCCAGACTTTCACCAAGGGCATATAAATAGTATTATTATATCATGAAGTACGGTGCTTTATAGAGATGGCGAGAACTTATAAAAGTGATAATCATTATTTATGATAATCTCACAATCATAGATGTGAAAATTATTGCTTTTCAATTATCGCTTTTCTGTAAAAATTATCGCTTTTCAAAGACTGTCCTTTATATAATGAAGAAAAATACATGGGTGCTTGGAAATACCAGATTTATTTCTCACTAGTTTTCTGCGCTCACTCGTGAGATATCATGTTCAACACTCTCTATATTTATTAACTATGGCTACGCTAAATATTTCAATACAGACAATGGATTGCAATAATTTGCAAAACAGTTATGTTCTCAGAAGTTTTTATGTTTTTGGGGAGAGGGTGATTGGCCTAGATTGTGGGGGGTATCAAATTTTATGGTAGAATTTTGGAATACCCTTCACTCCCCAGCACATATACTTTATGACCGGTCCCTTACGATAAAAGATTGTCAAAGTTATGATATCGTTCGCAATGGTAACAATTTCTAAGCTTTGGTCATGTTTGCGCTGACTGAACAATTGCACGCCTTGCTTATTTTGGTCGAAAAATTTTTGAACATTTGCTCCCCCGCCCCGTAGACAACATTTTCGGGAAACATTTCTACTACTTGGTCAAAATTCTAGGAAAAGTTGGTCAAAACATGACGACCCCCAATGTTGGTATCTTCACGTCGTCCCTGTCAGCAAAAAGCTTCATTATTTTCTAGAGATGGATGGATTAGATGGATGGATAGGATTAGATGGATGGATAGTTAACTACTGTATAAACGAAAGGTTGTTCAAACGTAATAACTTTCTTGAACCACGCGATCTTCTCTATATACAACATTTGAGTTCTGTTAACCACCATTTGAAGTTCATTTACATAGTGACTAATATTTCAATACACCAAAATCACCGCCTTCCATCATGCAAACAGCCCCTAAAACGGCATACTTCGAAACTCGGACCCGGACTCGGACCGGAAGAAAATCCGGACTCGAGAAAAACCCGGACCCGGACCCAAATAAAATCCGGACTCGTCTTTGGGAAAACCCGGACTTGAATCTTGAAAACCCGGACTCAAAATAGAAAAAACTGTTGAAGCCATGACTTTAGAACACCGTATTTGTTATGAAATCACTCTTTATTTTCACATTTATTACAAAAGTAGTTTTGTACAATAAGTTACTTTCACGAGGAAGTTCAACCAACAACACAACAATCCCATCATGCATTTGTCTCTCAGTATTACGTCATACTAATATATTTGGATAACATACAGTTTTATATTGAACTCAACACCCTCACTTGTTATCAGAATATAAACTAATTACAACAACCGAACACGATACTTTTAAAATTATCTAGTTTACATTTTGTGGGTGGCTTTGTTAGGATATCAGCTACCATATCTTGAGTGGGACAATATACAATATCTATCATGCCTTTAACATACATTTCACGTACAAAGTGGTACTTTATGTCAATATGCTTAGAACGTTGTCTGTTAACTGGGTTCTTACTTAGTGCAATTGCCGCTTGGTTATCAACACTTACCTTCATACTCTGATGTACTTTCTTATACATACCGTTTAACAATTGAGTTAGATACAAACACTCTTGGGCTGTATTTGCTAAAGCTACATATTCAGCTTCGCAAGTGGAAATGGCAACCGTTGGTTGCTTGGTTATCAACACTTACCTTCATACTCTGATGTACTTTCTTATACATACCGTTTAACAATTGAGTTGTCTGTTAACTGGGTTCTTACTTAGTGCAATTGCCCCTTGGTTATCAACACTTACCTTCATACTCTGATGTACTTTCTTATACATACCGTTTAACAATTGAGTTAGATACAAACACTCTTGGGCTGTATTTGCTAAAGCTACATATTCAGCTTCGCAAGTGGAAATGGCAACCGTTGGTTGCTTTCTCGACTTCCATGAAATCAGTGGTCCTCCTTCAGTTAGAGTACAACAGTAACCTGTAGTACTTCACCTGTCTTCCAGGCAAGAGGCCCAATCTGAATCACTATAAGCAGTGAGTTGCAAGTCAGCATCAGATTTCTTAAAGCAGAGTTCATAATCCACGGTACCCTTTAGATACCTTAGGACATGTTTGGCAGCAATTAAATCTCCCGTTCTGGGGTTTGACAGAGTTTGAGACAGTCTGCTTACAATCCAACTTAAATCAGGCCTTGTACAGGTCATGGCATAAATTAGGCTTCCTATCATTTCTCTATACTGTCTGGCGTTGGTCAATTCACCACAGTTAAATTCTAATCGTTCCTCACATGGGGTTAACCTGGGCTTGCAGTCTATTATTCCAAATCTCTCTAGTATTTTAAGAATGAATCTTTTCTAATGAGTCGATGTTTCATGATTTTCCCATTTTTTGGGTAGTAGACTAGGTAAGAAGGGCTATTTTTGTCGTATCCCACAAATACCCCCTTGCTGCATCTTGAGTCTAATTTCTTATGCTCCTGTTCATAAGCAAAACATTCAGATCCAAAGATCCACATTTTAGAAAGATCAGGTACTTTCCCAGTAAGGCTAAAGTAGGGTGTTGTCTTTGTTCTCTTATTAAAACATCTATTCCTAATGTGAGCTGCGGTTTGAATTGCATAGGGCCAGAGAGTTTTGGGTAACCCTGATTGAAGAAGAAGACATCTGCCCATTTCGAACAATGTGCGCCAGTGCCTTTCAGCGGTGCCATTCTGGTGTGGCGAGTAGGGAGCAGAAGTTTCATGTTTTATGCCACGCTCCCTTAGTAGTGTTTGAAACGCCTTAGCTGTAAATTCTGAGCCATTGTCAGAACGGATGCAACTTACCTTGCCATAAGGAGTGATGTCTGCTAGAAATTTCTCTGTTGCTACAAAGGTGTCACTTTTACATTTCAGAAAGTAAACAAATACTGCTCCTGAGAAATCGTCAGTGAAAGCTATGCAGTACTTAAACCCCTCTCTTGATACAGGAGAAACTGGACCTGCCAAATCTACATGCACTTTCTCCAATGATTTTTGAGATCTTGCATCAGGAATCCTACTCCTGCTGTTTACAAATTTTCCTTCTACACATGTATTACAACCTAACTTAGATGACTCAATTTTACCTAAGAATTTCATGCCCTTAAGGTGGCTCGATGCAGTTTTCGAAATTTCAGGTGTTTAACACTTTGACATTGTTTAAACTACGTATTTTTAGGATTTATTCAACAGATATTGTTTTTTTTATATATTTTGATAACTTTACTTTCAAATTATATTAGTTTTAGTAACAGATAGTTCGTTGCTATGACGACATACGTGTACGAAATTCACTCCAAAATGGCCTATCGTCTCGTATAGTTGGAAAAAAAGCATGGTGACCCCCAATTTTTTTTCGTGCATTATTTTACTTGGACGAAAAGCTAACGATTAGCAAAATATAAAAAAATTCTGTAATGCCATTTTTTTGGAAAATGCGAAAATGTCATATTCTTCAATAAATTTTTTTTTGCATTACAGAATTTTTTTATTTTTTGTATAATGAAAGTTTTTAGCGGTGCAATAGAGCATGCAAAATTTGAACATAGTTCACCAGACAAAATAAAGAGATATAGCGCTTGTTTTTCGAAAATGGAAAATTCTAATGACGTCAGCAATTGTCATAAAACGCTATAGAACACACGCAATGGCGTGATATGGCGCAAGCAACTGCTCACGTCAGGTCATTTTGGAAGTTCTTTCATTTTGTTAATCAGTTTCCGCGACCCGCGCGTAAAAATGGTTACCCGGTTTTGAGTTCGCGATTCTTGAGCAGGGTTTTTGTGATAACTATATCGAGCCACCTTAACTACCCCCTGTAGTTTTATAATATCTGAAAAATTGCAGTGACCTAGGATTTCATGCCATGTGTTAATATCATATGAGAGATTTACTTTATCTACTTCACTTACGCTATCGTTCTCATGACTGTCTATAGAAGTCAAATAGTACAACCGTCCATGTTCTTCAATTTCAACAATGGTACCATCTTCAAGGGTTAGCTCACCAGTATCTTGGGCAAATCGAAGCTCGGCTCCATTTGATGTGGCTGCCTTCACTGAGAAAATATCTTGAGGATAGGATGGTATATATAAGGCGTTTTTCAGCACCGTTTTCACACGTTTTCCATTTGTATCTTTCAGAAACACTTCAGCATCCCCTCGTTTCAATGCAATATTACTGGCTCGTGTGCCATCAGCCAGTTCAATGTAATGTTTTGATGGTTTAAATGTCATGTCTATTTGCTTTAAAATATCAGTAGTAACAATGTGAGAAGTGGCACCTGTGTCAACCAACATTCCCATTCGATTGATTTTCCCTGTTGCTTCGTCGTTAACTTTGAATGCAAATGAATGTTCATCTTTAGAGGTGTTTTCTTTCTCCGACACCTGTTTGGCTTGGTCTTTGCTCTTTTGCTGACTTCTGCAGGTGCCATCTGAGTGTGTTGTACTTTTGTGATAGTTACACCACTTCTTCTCGCTCTTAGCAGGGCACTCTCTGACTAAATGCCCTCTTTTCCCGCAGCCATAACATGTCATTGTTTGCGAAGGAAACTCAGCTTTCATTACCTGATCAACTTTCGGTTTGGTGTCGAGCTTTTCCGTTTCTTCGAAGCTCCTCAACATGCTCTTAAACTTCGCGAACGTTATCTCACTTGCACTTTGGTCACATGTATCGAGAACGGTTTATATGAATCAGGCAGCCCCTTTAAGATCATAGCAATTATTAGCCCATCGCTTAACGTTTCTCTGGCGTTCTTAAGCGCTGTTATTGCTTTCTCGGCTCTTATTAAGTAATCTGTGACTGTCTCGTGAAGTGCTTTTTCAAGTGACGTTAGCTCAGTGTAGAGTGTGATGATTCTTGGTTTGCCTTGATTTGCATAATGGTCTCGGAGTATTTGTAAAGCCTTTCGGCCATCGTCGGTAGCATCCCTCATTACCAATGACAGACTGGTGTCATCCAAACACTGTATAAGCTCGGCGTAGCATTCTTCGTTCTTTGTTGCGTCAGCCTCTTCTTCAGACGGCAGGATAGTATCCTTTAGTTTTAATAACCTCATGTGCGCGAGGAATTTCGCTTCCCACAGTTCGTAATTGCTTTCGTTTCCATCGAAAGTCAACCTTGACCAGCGTGATTCTCTGCTGGGCCCATAACCTGTTGAAGCCATGACTTTAGAACACCGTATTTGTTATGAAATCACTCTTTATTTTCACGTTTATTACAAAAGTAGTTTTGTACAGTAAGTTACTTTCACGAGGAAGTTCAACCAACAACACAACAATCCCATCATGCATTTGTCTCTCAGTATTACGTCATACTAATATTTGGATAACATACAGTTTTATATTGAACTCAACAAAAACCCGGATTCAAAACAAGGACTCTGTTTACGAGAATGGAAAGATAGTCTCTTGTTAACAAAATAAGCACTTGGATATACTGGGACCAATAGTTAACATAAATAAATAAATAAAGAGTTAACGATGGTCTCTTTATATCCGTTCATATCTATATGTTCTTCTATACTGTTAAATAATCATTTGGATATGCTGGGTCTGGGAGCAAATAAAATATTCAAGCATACTTCTATACGAGTGGTTACTATTCTGCTCTGAATATAAGTCGATTTATTGCCAAACTTCATTGTCATGCAGTGCTCCAGTAGGCCTATTAAGCCGCGGTTGTATGTAAGGCATAATTCGGGCAATTGCTGAACGTATTTGAAGTTTTGAACGCATTGCCTAAGGAGAGTCTCAATATCAAATTTTATATGCCAACCCCCACACAACACAAATCTCACTGTCGGCATTATTAGGCCGCGGGTGCTGCGACACATTAGCGAGGTTTAGCAAAGACGACGCGACGTCAAAGACGACGTGAAAATGGCGTGATATGCCCATCTATGGATATGCCTACGCCATTTTTACGCCATTTTCACGTCGTCTTTGACGTCGCGTCGTCTTTGCTAAACCTCGCTATTTTTTGCTTCTATCAGTGCTTTTATTGTGATGTGCTTTTTATTATTTTTGATTAGGAAGTTTTGTTCAATATGTGTTGATGGACTTTATTTTAATAAAATTGAGAAAATAAACGTGTTTCCAGTAGCGTCTTGCCCAGATATTAGAGAGCATGTTATAATATCAAATTCATGTCATCCGCACAACGCTTGAGTTGCTTCACAGTCGGTATTTAGGCGCGGTTGTCGCGACACCTTCATTGCCTGATTTTCTTCAACATGTCCCGATTTGCTTTTCTGCTTTTTTTTCATTAGTCAAAGTTATTTTGCTGAAACGGAAATAGTTTCAGTTGAGGGTATTTTTCGGCAATTACATTCGGAACTTTGAAAAGGGATCGCTATCATTGGCAACAGTTGAGTGCAGAGAGTACAACAGAAAAATTAACTATAGGCAAGTTCCAACTTTTAAAAAATACGAGATGTTAATAGCGTATCAGTCCTTGTGGCTTGGCAATATCAGGTTATGGATAATTGCTGTCTTTGTGAGGTCGAATCATAGATATCTTATATACACTAGATAGTGCATCTAATTATTCTGCAATTCAAAAATTGAAGCCGTGATTGCAGTCTCAGGTCGTTCCCATGAAATGAGAAGATTCGTATGTTTTCTATTTCTTAAACAGGGAACTTAAACATTAAGTTAACCCTATTCCAAATACGTTTTTAAACTATTCAAATGATGAAAGTTATTTTTGTTTTTAAACGTTTATTAGCAAGTGGGAACGACCAACATGGCCGCTATCTATTCAAACGGGAGTAACCGCTGGAATATTCTTGGCTTCAATTTTACTAAAAGAGATGCGCTATCTAGTGTATATAAGATATCTATTGGTCGAATGCATTGGGGCTATATTTTACCAAAGATTAGGTACTATAAAGATGTGCCACTCGACGTATTTCCCTAATGTTTTCGTGTCCGTAATTTTCCGTGCTGATCACGGGTGATCACGCGAGATGACTAGTGCATAACACTTACTGGCAAAAATGGCGGCGAGACGAATACAATAGGTTGCCATCGCGATGCTCGCGCTATATGACGAATTTGACACTTACTGGCAAATTGGCCGGCTATAAAAAAATCTCGGACATAATTTTCGCATAGTGGCACATCTTTATAGTACCTAATCTTTGATTTTACCCTTGGCGATTCGTGATCGTGCGTGCGCGTGCACACGCACGGTCGGCGCTCCGTAAAATTGTTTAAAATTTTGCATTAAAACTAAACGTTAAAATTCGACTTCATTGGAAAGTAGTGGCTAAAGATACTGTCCTGGGTATTATCAAGTTGCGTACGATTTTGGTTATTTAAATCAAGGAGAAAGCGTCAAATTAAATATCGTGCTTTTTGCATCTGAATTCAAGTTGGAACCGTTAAATTTGAACCGTTGACTTTCACGCAAGCATACGGCGCACACGACAATAACTACGTACGTCAGTGGAACAATTTCAAATCCAATTTGGAACATCTATTAGAATTTGGTTTAATAATTGATTAGTTCATTAATTACGCAACCCAGCCTATTAATCAACATTCAAATGAATAAAATCCTGATTCCGTTCGTCCTTTTGAACATTATTCTTGTTTACCTGTTGACTGTGTCTGTGGAAGTGGGTCCAATAATCGATGATTCTTACAAACAACCGTTACCGAAGGACTTTTACGGGACTATGAGGGATTGGCATTGTATTTTATTTTACAAGATTTTACAAGATTCGCCAAACATAACAGACATAAGTAAGACTAATACTTTACAAAATTTACATACAATTCGGGCAGGGACTAGCCACAGAGATAATCTCCAATTATGGGGCCCCTCACAATAAGTTACAATATATAACATTAAAACAAATTATGCTAAAATGTCAACAACATGTCCTCACTAATAAACTATCAAGAGACCGAGTTGAGTGGCATTTGACGCACACGGACTTAAATGTTCTAGGATTGTCCGGGTTGTATATTTGTTCTAAAAGGTTTAAGTAGTAATTGAATAAAGAGATTTTAAAGTAAGCTAATGATCTTGAAGTGTCACGAATATTGCTAGGGAGAATGTTCCATACGCTAGGCGCTCTCACATAGAAATTGTTCTTGTAGCTAACTGTCCTGCATCGAGATACATTAAGAAGAATACCATTGACAGGGTCAGCGTTTCTAGTCGTCCGGGTGGTTGTTCGTATTGACACATTGACATCGTTGCTTAGAATACTCTTGTAAAGAAAAACTAAGTCTAGAAATTCGTGCCAATAGCAGACCGGGAGAATACCGATAACCAGTAGTCGTTCCCTGTATGCTGTGGCTGTTCTGTAAGGAAGGGAAAGGATGAATTTGGTCGCGCGACGTTGAACCCGTTCTATTGACAGTA